>CANUEP010028046.1:0-23014 GCA_947857235.1 Jatropha podagrica
TTGCATCAGTTTTGTATTCAGCATGGGATAACATTTCGTTTTTCATGTCCCTATACTTCTTCCCAAAATGGTAAAGCTGAGAGAAAAATCAGAACACTTAATAATGCTATTCGCACTTTTCTAGCCTATTCATCCACACCACATCAATATTGGCATCATGCTCTTCACCATGCTACATATATCCATAATATTTTACCCACCAAAATATTAGGATTTGAATCACTAACTCAAGTTTTATATCACAAAATTCCTTCGTATACAAACATTAAGGTTTTTGGCTGTCTTTGTTTTCCGCTGCGTCCTACATATGTTATTCATAAATTAGACAATAGATCCTTGCCTTGTGTTTTCCTGGGAAATTCTTCTTGTCACAGGGGCTTCAAGTGTTTTGATATGTCTTCTGGTAAAATCATTCTTAGTCGCCATGTTAAATTTGATGAACAACAGTTTCCTTTCTCTATTGTCTGTCTCCCATGTTCTAACTCCTATGATTTTCTCGATGACACCTTAACACCAATAGAAATCCATTGTATTTACTCTCAAAGTAATCCAGCCGATTCTACGTCCTCCATTGTCGAGTTGCAGTCTTCTTGCTCACCTCCTTCACCTATTCCACCTCCACTACCTCCAAACCGAATGGTATTTAGGAGTCAACATGGAATTGTCAAACCCAATCCTAAATATCAACAATCATATCATGTTGACAAGTTGCTTCTTTCTCCCATTCTTAAAAATCCAACACAAGCTCTTCATGATTTGAATTGGAAAAATGCCATGATTGAGGAATATAAGGCTCTCCTTAAGAATAAGACGTGGGTTTTAGTACCTTGTCCTCCTAAAGTCAATGTTATTCAGTCTATGTGGATTTTTCGGCATAAATTAAATTTTGATGGTTCATTTGAAAGGTATAAGGCTCGTCTTGTAGGTGATGGTCGTTCTCAGCGTGAAGGAATCGATTGTTCTGATACATTTAGTCCTGTGATGAAACTTGCTACTATCAGAACTGTGCTTAGTCTTGCATTGGCTAATTCATGGCAAATACATCAACTAGATGTCAAGAATGCATTCCTTCATGGCAACCTCACTGAAATTGTATATATGCATCAACTGCAGGGATTCAGAGATTGGTATCAAAACAAAAGTGTTTGATCAAAATAGATATTTGATTAGCTGTTAAAATTAAAATGACAAGAAAAAATTAAAATGTTGACCTAAACTTTTAAATTAAGACCATAGAACTGAAATGGGCTATTAATAAATAAGTATATATATTTTTCTAAATTATTATCATATTTTTATATTTCAATTCGTTTCCATAACAAAAGATTATTTCTTATAAAATTAAAATGAAAAGAAGAGAATTTTTTTTTTCAAATGTTATTTAATTTTGACAACATGCTCTTATCCTTGTTATATATATATATATATATATATATATATATATAAAGTGTTCCATTTTTTTTTTCTAAATTATTATCATTTTTTTTTTCAAATTTTTTCTATAACAAAAGATTATTTTTTTTCTAATATTATTTAATTTTAACAAAATAATTTTCTCCTTCTTTTAAGACAATAGAAATAAAATAATTAAACAATTAAAATGACATATATTCCTTTGAAATAATACCAAATTCAAAAGAGTGTTATTGCAAAGAGAATTATAAGTATTAAGAATAGAGAAAAATAAAACAAATAAATAAGAAAATCAAAAATAAAATTTGAAATGCTAAATGTTAAGAGATTTAACATTTCATGAAATGCGTCATAACATCTAACATTTATTTTCTAAAATCATATCTTTACCTTTTTCTAAAATATTATCAATTTATATTTCTTGTAATTACAATTATATTTCAAATTAGACTTTCTTTACATTTCATGCAATCAAACTTCTTTCTATATTTCTTTGCTTAAATTTACTTCTTATCAATGAAACATATATCGATGGATCCAAATCCACAATCAAGAAATCAGATTTATTTTTATGGTTGATATATTACACGCATTTGATAGGTAGGCCCGCAAATTTCACATGCAAACTGTTAGCTGGCCAAAGGTTGTTGTCACCACAAAAACGATCAATAATCTTTGAAAAAACTGAAGTATTTGAAATTTTTTATTTGACGAAAGAATATATAAGTCTTTGGAGAAAATTAGAAGACTTGTGCTTGAAGGAAGCAATTTAATATTGAAGAGTTTAGAAAACTTGACTTATTAGAATGTCCTCCAAGAAAGGTATTTATATTTCTGAAAAAACAAAACTATATTTATGTCTAAAACAAATTTTCAAAATTGAGTCAAAATGGTTTCTGGTAGCAAAATCAGATGACATGATCGATTGAGTTCTCATCTAAGAGGTACATGAGCAATGGTGAAATTTCCTTATGTAACGGTGAGAGGGTATTTTTAGCTGTAATAAGAGTCGAAGGTAAATTCTGGATGTGTAATGAGAGCTAAGTTTTAAAGATCAACCCTTATTTATTGTTCAGAAACAGCTGAGCCAAGTGGTCCATATTATTCCTCCCTAGCCCGTTAACAAGACATTATTGAACTACTGCATTGAATCATGAATGCCCCACACTTCAGTTCGAGCATGCTTTAACATTAAACGACATAGTGAAAGTAGCTATATTTATATACAAGAACCAAATCTTGCCACTTTTCAAGGAGAGATATTCAATTGCTAAATGAACCCATCTCTCCTCAATCAAATGCCTAAAAGACTCTTTAGCATATTCTCTCACCATTTTCTAACTATTCTTTTGTCTCATCTTCTTTTTTTCTTCTAAGTCTGCAATCGATGATTGCGTTGTTTAAATAATTTGATGCTCGAAGCTTAATTTACTTTGGATATGTATATACAACTATTAAACCAAAGAGTGTTAATTGATTATTATACAGAAAACTTATAAAACAAACTAAATAGTTGCACATAAAAGCAAAAATTACCAAACCTACAAACCGCTAATTAAAAACCAAAAATAATGTAATACAATCCACAATTAATTACATGATAGCGCATGCTTGAGGGTTCTCATCACTAAAAGCAGTAGTGTATCGAACTTCAGTGGAGCTAGCACGTGCGAGATACGACACCTGTGGGTCCTCAGCCTTTCGCACGTACCCAGATGGTGCCTTCTTGTCATACACACCAGGTGCATATGGGTGGGCCACTACATCATACGGCACGTATGGCCATAGCTCTGCCTTTTTACCCGTCCGATGAGCCACGCGTGCCACTACCTTGGAGGGGTCCACATATCCAACGACTGTTACTTTATTTGCTTTACGCTCCACGTCCACTTGTTTTACACCTCTCATCCCTTCCAGTGCTCTTTTAACCTTGCGCTCGCATCCTTCGCAGTCTATTCGAACCTTGATCTCCACCGTCTGATTATGTGAATAATGTCAAAAGACATAGAATCAGAATCCACTGAATGCATTTGTATGGCCACACTAGATTTCATTATATTGTCACTTTAAGGAAAATATTAGTGGACCCAAATGTCCTTCAAATTATAATTTGGTAGTGCTATGAGCACATAATCTATATACTCATCATGACCACTTTTGACTATTTCTTTCTTTAATTTCTTCTATTTGTTCAATTGAGTTGTCGATCTTTAATCATAAACAGCTTTCTTGGATTATCCTTTTTATATTTTCTTAAAAATACATATATTTTTGAATTTAAATTCAGTTATTCTTAAATTTTTCACATATTAATTCTTATTTTTAATTTGCATACAAAATAACTATTTCACCTAACAAAATATTTATTTTTATTTTTTATAAAAAATAATTATTCCACATTTAAATTTAAAATTAAAATAATTAACTGCTATTCTTATAAAAATATATATCAATTATATCTTCTCCAAGTTGCATAGTATTCCACGAAGTAAACAAGTTGATGATATCTATACAAATGCATCAAAATAAAATTTAAATATAAGTTCTGCTAGCAAAGATTTTACACATAAAAATTCATTAATTTTAATCCCATAAAAAAGGAACAAAGAAACTTCTACCTCCGAAAACCTAATTTGATGATAGTAACAAACTGCAAATAGGTTAGATCTGAGATGAACTTGAGTGTTTAAGAAACATTTTTGGGAAAAAAAATAAGAGAACATAATTTTTTCTCTTTCTTTTTTGGTTTCAAAGAAAGCCGAGAACAAAAATTAATTTGAACTTCAAAAGAGGAATATATAGTTTATAAAAGAAGAGGAATAGCAAAGAGGTTAATCAAAAGCACATATATATATACCTGCAATTGCTTGCGTCTCTTGAGCTTGGAACTGGTATGAGAGCAGTCAAAGAGATTAGAGAAGTGATCGAGAGCACCCATTGATTATCTCTACTGCGATACAGGTTTTGGTTTTGAGTTTGATTTTAGTGACTGCAATACAAATCAAAAGCACAAGAACCAAGAGCAGTGAAAAAAAAGCAGATAAGAAGAAGAGCTTTTGGGTTTTGGGTTTATAAATTATTACTTGGAAGTGAAAGAGATACCACCATCTACGAAGTGCGTGTGATAGGCAGGAGTGATGAGTCTTGAAGTCGAGTCCATCCTTTATATAAATATAAGGAGCTCCAGCTAATACACTTTTTGGTGTTCTGCTTTCGAATCTGGGTCGTCCGATTCATGAGTAATTGCCTCCAGATCTAGGTTGACGCCACGTGTCCCTGTTAGATTCGGCATTTTTATATTCAGGTTTATAGAATCCACTGTTGACCAGGCTATCCATGCACCGACACTGTCTGTCCCACAGGGAATTATTTTGGCGCGAGATGGGAGGTGAGACCCACGTTCTACAACCCTGATATTCAGTTATGGAATTATGATATTTTTTTTATTTTTTTCTAGCGTCGATGGGACCTGTGCTTTATGTTGGGGTCCACACGTTGGACGGAAGCAGTTCGGATAGTGAGTACGAGTATAGCTTGGTTGGTTTGTGGTCCCTTCTTTCGGAATGGTGGTTGAAACTTGAATATCCGCTATCTCTTATGATCCTGTGTTAGAACCTAGAGCTCGTTGGGATGAATTTGTCAATTCTATTAATTTTCATTAATAACAAATATTAAACCAATTTATTGGTTACATTGATTTTGGTTACATTGGGGTCGAAGAGCAGGGCGAGCTCATCAGCAGAACAAACAATGGAAGCCAAGATAACATACATGACTAATTTGATTGCACAAATAAACCCAAACTATGAAAGAACCACAAAATCGAATCGAACAAGAGAGAATCAACAAACTCTAATTAAAAATTCAATTAATTTTAAAACCAAATAAATAAATAAACTAAAATCAAATTTAATTAAAAAAAGAAAAACTCCAACCTTTAGATCTAGAAAACCTGAAATCCTCATTTTTTTTTTTCTGAAAATCATTCTAAAAAGAGCTAGTAAATTTATTCACAGCCTTAATCCTTTCAAATATGGCATGTTTAGCAAGCTCACCAAGCAAAACAACCTAACCGCAGTCGCAGTCACAGTCACTTTCTCTACTAGTTTCTTTTCCGCTGGCCTCTTATCTGCTTTCGGCTTCTTCCTCTTTAAGAGCAACTCTAATGAGAATATGAATCGTAACTTATGTGGCATATTAAATAGAAACTGTCAATAAGTATATGGCTATAAATCTATTTGTAGACATTAAAACTTAGAAAGAGCTCTCCAATATATCCTAATTATAGTAGGATTTTATGACTATGTATATTTTTTTAAAAAAAATTATATCTAATTAAAATAAAATCTACAATAATTGATTTTCTATTGAAACTAAAAAAGAACAACAAATAGAGAAACAAATAACAAAAGAACGTTCAAAAAACAAACAAACAACAAACCTTTCTTTGACAAGAAATCCTCGATGACTGTAAAACCTCAAATACAAAACCTTGCTTTTTTATTTCTTTGTAATAGAAAGCAATTTCTTACTAGTTATCATTATGGTTGTTTGAAGGTTAAAGGCCATGGAAGCCTTTTTCTTGCCCCGAATCAACTTTTTAGTAATTTATTCTCATTCTTAAATTCTTCACTTTTTCGGAATTCACAAACACAATGCCAAAAAAAAAAAAAAGGAAATCTTTTATAGTGAAGAATGGTAACTTGAGAGCTGGTATTAAATTAAATTTTGAAATTAAATTTAGGGATCTTTAATTATAAATACTAAATATATAATAATAATAATCAAATTAAATAGCAGATCATAAATAAAATATTAAAATAAATAATAAAATAAGGGTTATCTTGATTACAATTCTTTCACTGGTCCAATTGTTTAGAATTTTCTTAGTTTTGGTAATTTGTTTAGACACAGCAATCACGCAACTGCAAAATTTTTTTGGTTTCATCCCTAAGAAGAGTGATTTTTTCTTTTTTGTTTCAGCTAAGAAGAGAGAGTTTATTCGTTTCAGCACTAGTAAAAGATAGGTTGAGCGGTAAAAGTTTAAGCGCGAAGAGAAGATTGCCAAAAAGGAAAATAAAATTAATGAAAAAAAATAAATTAAACAACCGAGTCACACTGTTTAATAGATCCTCTGAAAATGGAGGGCATAATTCACAATATCTATTACTTTTTTGAACACATTAGCTTTAGCGACTAAATAGGCAACCGCGTTGGAGAAGATATTTTCTTTTAAGTTTTCATCTTTCCGATGTGACAATTAAATAAGTCACATTTCACGGTTCCATTGGAGTTGCTCTAACAATCTCTTTCAAATTTTTTTTTTTCATTTAAAGTCCTATTTTTTCATCCACATAAGTAAACTAATATTTGTAAGGTGTTGACCAATCACATTTTTACATGTGGCATGCCAATTATTATCTTTTGTAACTCTTTTTTGAAAGTTTAATGGGTCTCGTACGTCCTATTTGGCTTTTTGGCAAGGCACGTTGAATGAAAACACTTGATTGAAAATATTTTAGATAATCAGATACTTGATTGTAAACATTTTTCCTTGAGACACTGGAATAGAAAGTTTTAGAGAGTTCATCCATCAAATTTATGATTAAGCCTTTAAAAAATTATACTAATTATGCAACAAATCAATATTTTATATACAAAAAATTCAAAAACCTTAAAATCACATTATTTTGGTAGTATAAAAAGGTAGTATTATCAAAATTTAAAAATTCATGTACGTAAAACTCATTTATAAATTTAGAGTGTCTAAACCAATTTATTTATGTAAAAAGAAAACCCTTTGCATCTATGGAATTCATAAAACATAAAATTTATACTTCGTAATGTTTTCTGGGGGTAAAGGAGCATAACCATACAATTATTTTTTTATAATTATTTATTAAATAAATTATTTTATTAATATTTTAATAAATTAAAGATAAAAAATAAAATAATTTTTAATATGTGTATGTTATTAAATAATGTAAATAAAAAAACACCAACAAAGTAGGTAAATCTATACAACTGAGCAATGTCATTAAATTAAAATTAATTGGTTGCAGTGCATTGACTTTTGACGCAGTTGATGCAGTAACTGAGGTCATGTGTTCCACGCACAAGGGCCATCTGGACCACGACAAATTACATCTTACTAATTCTTTATCAGTCTCTCAACAATTATTAATTATTATTGCCATCTATTATAGATTCCAAAAATTCCTTAATTTTTTACATTATTATTATTATAGTGTTTGAATTTGATAATAATAAATATGTAATAAATTATAAATGCAAACTATAAAATGGGGTTTTTCATGTCATATATATCTTTTAATTTTGTATTTTAAGTACTAATAATTAATAAAAATATAATCTTAAAATTTTATAAATAAATCTATCTAAAAGTTTAAAAGAATTATTAAACGTGCCTATAAAATATCTAATAAATTTTCTTAAAGCGTATTAAAAATATTTTTAAGTGTTCAAAATTAATAAAATAAAGTAAATAATAGTATATTTTTTATTTTTAAAATGTCGAGTATGGATAGGAGATGAATATGTTGAACTTTTTACTTGGTGACACTCTTAGTATCTCTATAAATAGGAGAAACATTATTATAAAATGACATGCAAATTTATGAAAACAAACTAAAATTGCCTTTGTGTCACATTCCGTTTGTTTTTATAAAATAACTCATAAAAAAATATTTTTTACAATTTTTTATTATTTGAAGTATTTAGAAAAATAAGTTAACATAAAATATTTTCCTTATAAAAAAAATTAAGTAATTTGAAAAATAACTTCCCATTCTAAGAGCATAAAACATTTTTTGACATTGATAAATTTATTATACCCTTATGAATCCATATTTTTTAATTTATTAATCATCAGTGGTCACTACCACCATTTACCGTTCATCACCGACTATCTTTTTAATTCATAATTTATCTTTTTTATTTGCATTCTTCTTATATTTAACAATAAAATTTTTTGAATATTAAATTTTTATTTTTATTAATATTTTTATAGTTTTATCAGTTAAAATTTGAATATTTTTAACTAATTTTTCGATATTGCAACTAAATAATGGAAAATAAGTCATTTGAAAAATGATTTTTTTTTAAAATTATTTTTCAAAAACAAATGGAAATTAATCTCCTTTCTTTTTCTCCCTTCCAGTTTCTTATATTTCTCTTTTATATCTTTCATATTTACTTTTCTCCCTCTTGAAGTCTTATGATTCTGATTTAGCTTTTAAGATTTCCATCTAGCGTAGATAAAGGTATTGAAAGCACCTCTTATAAACAAATTTTATGGGGCGATTCTTGGGATCAATATGGCCATAGAGTTTGGACACTTCGAGAGAATATTCTGTGGCTGCAAGCTAAGCATGATGGGCTCATTGAACAGCTCATTCCAGTTTACCAGACTACCCATTCAACATTTTTTAAAATATTGAACTTCAATTAGCCCTTAAACGATCCATTTTTATTCAGTTTTAATTCTAGCAAATTTCAGTTTAGTTTCAATGAACCGATGGTTCTGATTATAGTTTTCGGCAATATATATTATGTTCTTTTTTTTTTAAAAAATCGATTCTAATGTCATATTTTTCTTTTAAAAAAATTAATGAGTTTAAAAAATATTAATAAATTTTATTTTAAACAAATTTCATGTTCATACTCATATAAAAATAAAGTTAATTAATTTATAAAATAATCAAATAAATTATTATTTTATTTTGTCTAGACGTTATTAATTAAATAAATTATTAAAAAAATTTTAAAAACTGTTTCAAACAATGCAAATTTTGAACTAAGTAAATAATTTAAAAACGAAAAAAAAGTTAAACATAATATAATTTTTGACTAAATATTTCACTTTTTTTTTTTTTACTATTTTACTTTTAAAATTTTTTAACTTTCAAGTAATGTGTATTTTCAAGAAAAAAAAAAAAGATCTTACGATTTAACCGAAACCGCTGGTTCTCCGTCGACTTAGGTTCAGATTTTAACATTTACATAAATCTTAACCGGGTTTTGAATTGTTGGTTGTAATTTAAAATTCTAAACCAATGATTTTGGTCAAATTTTGATTTATTTATAGTATGGTTCGGTTCTGATTCAAAATGAACTGATGACCATATCTACTGCAAGCAAAGGAATGAAGTCAGGTTGTGCGGCTTGAATGGCCCAAAAGCCCCAGTCGAGTGGGCCCACTTCAATTATTTACTGGAGATAGCCCATTTTTTGGTCTCATTAGATAAAGCTGCGCAGGTCCAGTCCAGTGAATATGGTTAACCTGAAAAAATAAATCCCTCACATTTTATTATTTTTGTGTTTGGTTGAATCACGTGTAGTAATATTCAAACTGGAATTAGAGAATTCACCCATGAAAAAATTACCTCATTTCTAAATTAATAATAATAAATTAAACTTGTACCTAAAAAATGAACTAAACCTCCTCATATTAATTTAAGGAAACATATATTTTACCTGTTCTGTCAAAAAATAAGCTACCGTTTTACATTTTAATTTTACAAAAATAATTATAAAATAAAATTTAGAAAAATTGATACTTGCAAAGATACTCTAAACTACTAAGGCTATAAATAAACATTAATCGCTAAAATTTACAAATTAATATAAAAGATAAATATTATTCAAAAAATAATTAATAAATATAACATAATAACAATTTAGATAAATTATAGAAAATGAAACTATAAATTAGCCGAAATTAATCAATGTGTATTTACATAATTAACGGTAATAAGATTTTTAATTTTTTATTCGCATAGGAATATAACTTCGCGATTTCTTTAAATGGTAAAGCATGAAAAATGGAGTTTATATCTATAATCTAAGATTCGAATAAAATTATTTTTATATATCAACCAAATATTATATTGAATGACTTTCATGTATGATTTAGGATAACCAAACTCTGAAAGTCTTAATTACTGAATGAGAAACGACAAAATATCATATAGTATGTGTTGTGTAATTTTAATCTTAAAAGAAAGCAGAAGTCCATATGGCCTACGTAGGTAGAGCCTCCACTCCACCGCCTGTTTGCTCCTAAGATTAGAAATATTAAAATCTTTGATTCAAAATTGAAAATTAAATAACAAAAATTTGTAACGTTGCTTGACCAAATACACATGTAGAGAAGTGGAAGCATCGATCCCAATTCTGTTCTGTCACACATAACCTAAACTTAATATATACCCGAGGTCAAGTTCTGATCATCCTCAGTCAGACTCTGCATGTTACATGTAAGCTTCTCGGAAACAAGAAACCAAGTCAAATTTTGGAAAGATGCGTTTCATATACTATTTATTATTTAACAATTTGTCCACAACATGAAAAAGATAAGAGAAGAGGTAATTATGGGACAGAGAGAAAGAGAGTCAAAGTTGCTGAAGAAGAAGCACTGGTTCTCTTTCTTTCTTTCTTTCTTTCTTTCCTTTCAAAAGACAATTCTTGACATGAGATAGAGAGATGCGTGTGTCGGTCTCCAATCTTGAAATCTGAGAAACGAGTTAATTTTCTTGGTGGGAGCCATTCTCTTTTATTGCATTTGTTTTTACTACGTTCGTTGTTGTTATATGGTCCAAGAAAAAAGCCTGTGAATGAGTGCTTCCCAATTTGAAAAGATGACTTTGAAAAGAGATTCCAAGTCCAAGTCCAAGTCCAAGAACTATGTTCTATCTTCTTATCTCATTCATCAAAACTAATTTTGTCTTGATATTAAAAATAGCATTTAGACCAAGAAAAATAGAACGATTTCAAAGATTAGCTCCTTCAATCTTAATTATCTCATTATGTGGCAGTATTAAGTTTACTTTATCAACTTGAATGATACTAAAGAAACATAAATAACAATAATTAAACTAAACGAGATTTACATAAATATAATAATTCAAGTAGAAATATTAATTGTGCCATTGCAATACATAGCTTGATTGCTTATTACTTACGGCATCATGCACTGTGCTTCTTGTTGATTAGTTAGAAGGGACATCCTAGAATTGCTTTCTACGCTATCAAAGATAGATATGTCCCTATACTTATTATGCATTTAGACTTTTATTTTTTTAAAAAAAAAATTAAATAATAACAACAATAACAATTGATTTTTGCGAAGATGCGTAGTCTATTTGTCTTCATAGGTTAACTAATTAACGTCTACAATCGGGAGTATATACCATTAATTGTATTATAATAATTATTAAAATAAAATAAGGGGTTTAATGGGTATGCATATGGCTGCCACACAAAAAAAGAGACAAATAATAGAATGAACATAGAAAAGTCTAGTTGAGATGTGATTAGTATATTAATAAAGACCACACCTTCTCTTTTTTATCTTTCAACCCCCATTCATTTTATTTTATTTTTTTATATATATATAATTGAAGTTCTTAATTTAAAATTTTAATATTAAATTTTATTTAAGTTAATGTGGTAACACTCATTATATAAGTAAATAATGAAAATAGTATTTGAAGAAATATTGATAATTTGGATAAATCCCGATAAAGATGTGATCATCCACCGCGCGATAAATGCCATTTGGTTCAATAATTCCAACTTTTTAGCATATGATAATAATAATATAGATTGTGGAAAAATGTGGTGTCACTTTCACGACCAAACTAACTGGTTACACATAGCCTCGTTCGTGGACAATTCACTTGTTTCGTTTACACTTGTATATTTTATTTACTTGATTGGAATTTGGTCGGCAGGTGAAGTACAGTAGTCTCTTTTATTAGGGTTATAACATTTTTGAAAGAAACTTCCAAGAAACAAGTGTATGCTTCTCTAAAGTTACGCCTGCAGGCATTGAGCATATTTCTGGGATCCAACTGAATATCATATAAAGAAAAATATTGCTGATAAATGAATCTCCTCATTAATATCGATGCGTAAGGTCTTTTTTCTTTCAAAAGTAAAAGAAAAGAATCAAAAGATAACTGTGGCTTTTTGTTTAATATTTTTCACCAGGAGACTTCAATTGTGCTCTGTACAACTTGCTTGCCATAACAAATGATTGAAGAAAAGAAGAAGAAAGATCCCAAATCTTACCTCCAGTAATGAACTAGTAAAAAGGTGTTTCATACTATTTTTAATATTATATAAAAGCATAGAGATAAATATATTTAAAGAAACGATTTAGGTTATTGAATGCAATTGGAACTCAAGAATAGGACCTTTTGTCTTCGAACTTTAATCCATTGTTCCCTTGAATTTGGTGATTCTTTGTAGGAAAAGAAAATTTATATGCATTTGATAGTTATCTTTTAAAGTGGATCCTGCAATTACTTATCAGCTATTTGCTTGCCATTCACACGAAATTACTGTTTCCCTGAATAATTAAGAACTCCTATGTATAAATATATAAAACTTTAAATATATTCACTGACACGGCATAATTTTTAAAATATTAATTTACTTTCATTTAAAGGATATTATTAATAATATTGTTGATGGAGTGAAATTAATATAATTTATAATATTAATTATATTTTTTTATTTTTTAATAATTAATATTATGAAAATGTTTTTAATAAATAATAAAATGTTTCTTTTACTACCTCTGTTTTCTTTATATAGATAAAATTTTATTTTTTTGGTGTTCTTTTTATATGGACAAATTTTCCTTTCTTGATAACATTGGAAAAAAACCGATGTGAAAACCCTATATTACCCTTGTTTTATTTTTTATGAAAATTTTATTATGGGAGATTGTTGTAATGGCATACAAAAGTAATGCAAAGAAAATTTGGCGAGAGAGTTGTTTTTTTTTTTTTTTTTTTTTTTTTTAAATTTACGTTTGAAAAAAGAAACTTCCGAAACTAATAATCATATATCATTAATATATTCAAAGGAACTTCCGAAACTATAATATGATTACCATTATTATGACTTAGAAATAATTTAATTATATGTATTTTTTTTCAACTTTATCTAGTTCAAAAGAAATTACTTTTTTTCCTTTTCATTTTTTTTTAAATTTTTTATTTTTTTAAAACCTAAGTTTCTTTTAATTTTAATATAGATCTTAACGTAAAAGTTGAAGAGACTGTTGGTTTAACTAAAAATTTGGCTCGAAATTTTTGCTAAATTTAGGCCCATATCACTGAAAAAACTTAATACTTAATATAAATGCAGAAAAAAATCAAATTTTCAAATTATAAAAAATGAATTTGAAAATTTTGAATTCTCAAAGTACTTACAGCATTTCTTTAAATATTCCCTCCTTTTCAGGCATTAATTGTTGAATAAATGCACCATTGAGACTCTCTCTTTGTGAGTTGGCTCCATCAAAACCAAAAAAAGTAATTGAAAAAGTAAATCAAGCTATCACTCAAAACACATCCCTTTGTTCCCAGCCCTAAATTAATATTTATAATAAAAAAATAAACAAATAAAAAAGTTACATCTTACTACTAGATAAACGAAAATAATTGAAAAAGTGACTTGAATGATTTAAAAATAACATGAACCAGAATGTTGGCGGTATTCACTTTGGATATAGTGGCAATATCACTTACTTAGTATATGGTGTATTAGAAAAATCAACATATTCATATATATGGATTTTAAAAATCTCAAAAAATATCCAAAATAGAAATATATAGTTATAATTTTTTCCACTTTTTTTCAATCACCACTTTTTTTTGAGTCATACCGATTTAGAATACAAGACAAAAAATATCAAGAAATTAAAAATATTTAATCATTAAGAGACTACCTATTTATTGCAAGGGAGATACAAATTTTTTACTAAATCAAAATGATAATAGTTTCAAATTAATTCAAAGAAAATAAAAGATAAAAAAATTATTTTTAAAACTCAATATATAATAAGAAATAAATTACTTTAAAAATTTATCAATTTAAATCTTAAAAATCAGCCCTTCCTCTGACTGGCCCATGATTTAATGAATTTTGATTTTAATGAAAGAAAAGAAAGATTAAAATCAAGTTAAAAAAAGTTATCAAATTAAATTATATAAATATAAGAAAAGAATATTAAAATAAAAGAATTTTTTTTTCTTTTCTTTATCCTTTTCCTAAAATAAAATCTTTTAAATCACAATCAATTAATAAAATCAAATAAAAATTTCAAAATTTCAAATGCATTATTATCATATAAATTTATTTAATGAAATAAATTTGAAAAAGTTAAAACTTATGAAAGGTTTAATTGTCTACACATATTTGTTTTAAAAAATTAGTTTTAATAAAATGTAATTAATATATCTAATCAAATAAAGGAAAATTTTAAAATATTAATTATAATCATTATTTGTTCTCATTCAATTTTGTTATATGGTTGTTAACCTTTACTTATTATTTATACTCATTTTTATTTTTTTAGTATTAAATGCTAATTATAATTTTTATGTTATATTATTTTAATTTTATAATGTTAAAACAGAGTTTCATATGAGTTTAAATTGAATATAACAGTTAATTAATAAAACAGTAGTGTGTATACACACACACTTTAGTTCAATTTGTATTGTTATTCATATAAAATTCTACAATATTACCTAATGAATATGTTTCAATATATATAAATATAACAATAAAATAATATGTGTATTTTTAAAATTAGAATTTTCAACTGTTTGTCATCCCACACACGTAGATTCATTTTATTTAAAATAAAATTTGAAAGTAAAAGTTTAAAATTTTTAAAAGGCTTAGTTATATGTATTCTATTTCGAAATTTATTTTTTAAAAAATATATCCAATCAAATTATATAAGCATAAAGAAAAAAAGAATATTATAAAAATACACTCTTTTTTATTTTTTTATCTCTCATATATAAAATATTTTAAAATTATAATAAAAATGTAACCAAATATTTAAAAATAAAATCAAAATTTTTAAATGTTTTATTATCATATATATTTATTAAAAATAAATTTTAAAAAATAATACTTAAAGTTTTAAAATGTTTATAATTGTCTATACGTATTAATTTTAAAAAATTAAATAAATTATATCCAATAAAAATAAAATATAATTTTATAATTGATCATAGTAAGCTTATTTTAAGATATTCAAATTTCATGAAGAATGCTACCGAAAATCTCATTATTTTTTATTATTTTTATATTTATATATAGTATGAATATATATACAGAATCTTAATTTAATATGTGATTACTATATATAATTTTCAGAATAATAATTTTTACATTTTAACTATTGAATAAGTGTTTAGTCAACTTAATTTTATAAATTCAAATGTTTAATAGAAAAATTTAAATGCTCAATAGGTTTAAGTTTAGAAATTAAAATATTTAATGGTTTAAAATAAAAACTTTAAAGTGCTGGAAGATGTTTTATGGTAACCAAAACCCGAAAACTTCCTCCCCACATCAATGGAATGGTGAAATCACTTTTTATGATTATGGCGATTAAGTTTTCCACTTTCTTTGCTAACCCCAGTAATTAAGCCATTAATCTACCACGTTTTCCATACAAGACTAATAAATTCTATTAATTAGTAAAATTGAGAAAATTTATTATACCGAAATATAACCTAACGATAAATGCATATACATAGCACAATAGATTCAATTCGAACTCTCTCTCTCTCAATTATTATTATTGTATATTTAAAACTTATGTTTCGGAAGACTCTTTTCCTAACATATTGTTAAAGTTACAGTTACAGTTACGTGTGGGTCCTCTCTCCACTATATTTTCATTGTGAAAAACTAAACATGAAGTACAGGTTGAGAAGTTGCACCAACTATATGCGAGAATGGGCATTGGATCTTAATTTTATTAATGGAAGAAAGAAGAGTCGCAAGTCAATGATGTGAGAGGGAAAAAGAAAAACAATTAATAGGCAAGTGTAGTGTAGTGTATTATTGTATTGAATTGATGCTTTTCATAGTTTCACATGGGTTGCAGCGTTGGTTCCATGAGGAGCCATTCTTGGTCATGACTCATGAGAGCTCTAATGGGTTGGTGGCCAGCACATGGGTCCACCCTCTCCATTGCCCATTCTATTTTTCTTTTTCTTTTTTCTCCCCTTTGGTCATGGATCTTTAATCAATATCGTTGGCTAGCATTGACAAAATTTCCGTGATTTAAGATCCATTGTAACCGTACCAGGAAAAGGTGTGTTGTACAAGTTCATAGGAATGTATAATAATTCAAATATAACAGATGGCTAATTTCCATACGCTGGCTGGTTTACTGAAATCGCTGGTTCGAATCTAAATCAAAATCGATTCAGGACCTGTTATTTGTTAATGGTTACTCACAGATTCTTTTCTGACAAATTTTGTAGGGTGGATGGAAGGAAGGAAGGAAGGAAGGAACATTAATTATTTCTGAAGATCACACTTTCTCCATAAAAAAATTAATTATTGAGGATATAGTTTTAGTCAATAAAAAAATAAATAAATAATTATAATGTCACTGTGAGGATGTAGGACACTGTTTTAACTCCATCAATATTAAAAACCCTACCCTATTAGCATTATTCTCGGATAGAACTTAAGCTGTATTCGGCAATATATTTTTAAGTAGCTTTTAGAGTTTTAATTAGCCAAAATGCCGAACGCTGCTTAAGAAGTTATTCGGTAATATAACATTTGGACTAACTTTTAGAGGTTAAGGTAACTTTTTGTGAAAAGTTAATTCATGTAACATTTAACTTTTAGCGTTTCATGAAACACTATTCAAACAGTTAACAGCTATCAAAACAACTAATTTTGCTGAACAAATCTTTAAAGTGGAAATGTCGTTTGAAATTAGTGAGAACAAGAGATAATAATATGAATTGTTTCAAAGTTGATAATTTGCTATATTTTGCGATTTGAAAATGAAGTTATTGAGGAGAGGTTAGTCCACAAACTATGACTATCATCAATCTTTGATAGAAAGAAAAAAAAAAAAAAAAAATCCTGTTCTTAGGTAAAATGGTTGGAAAGTAGTACTATTTGGCTAATGCACTATAAATCCTCTCATGATAGTTATTATGGAAGAAATATGGCAAATTAGTTGGAAACTAGGGTTTGTCAATGCATTAATTATGAATGAATAGAACAAAGTCAAGATTGTGATGCTACTCCCAATTCCCAATTCCCTTTCCTTTAACACTTTGTTTTCGTATACTCTCTTCAAATTAATTTATAATCACCAGTAACTAAATCATAAATTGATTTGACCAAATCGATGAATGCAAGGCATAAATCAATTGTTGTGAATCTCTAAAAATTGTCGCAGATAAGAGTTAATGTAACGGCATTTTGCAATAAACAATGACCTGATAAAGCATGTTGAAAGTGGCCTTCAAAATCTTCTAAAAAAGAATGACAAATTGGTAAATTAATACTGCTCCATCCACTAAGCATAGCCCAGAGCTATCCAATTTGATAAACAAGTTTCAAGATTTTACCTATTCAAACTGATATTGCATGTGCAAATCAATTATATATATTATAGTATATGATAAAATGTTAAATAGCAGTAAAGCAAAAATAAAATTATATTCTGATCCCTAATTAATTGCCACAAGAACAGTCAAGCTTGGACTCAATTATGGCAGACGCATAACCATTATTATCTTTTTGGCATTTATAATCAGAATGTCGAAAGCCTTATCAACATGTAATTTTTGTAAGACAAGGGTTGATATGTAATCTTCATCGACGTCGAACCAGAAGAATCAAGAAGCTCATTATAATGGAAAATGACGACATGAATATGACAAATTGAGAAGTAGTCAGTGGCTGTAGTTTTATATCCAAACTCCTATGTTTGGATTATTTTATTATATATAAATAAATAAAATAAAGAAAAAGCATTCATGGTGGTTAATCAATTTATCTTTATTTTTTTTCATTAAAATCATTATTAAGAGCTAAGTAATTGCAATCAATTGTGTAAAAGTGAAAGATAACGAAGAGTTGACTTGCACTAAATTAGTATTCTCCACTCCACAAAATGGGTATATATTATTCCAAATAACCTTAATTTAGGTTGCATAATCATATAATATAATATTAGAATAAATTATTAATCCATGATCTTATTGAGTCAAAGTGAAATAATAGTGGACTATTGAATTAATATTTCATTGGCACTAATGAAATTATTTTCTGAAAAAGATAGCAAGGTTTAGTTATTTAAGGGTTTCCACGTGGGATTCTTAAATAGTGATTTTGTTCTTATCCTGTAATTGTTAATTGAAATTTCCGAAAAAGCAAATTTGTTTGATTTAAAACAGAAAATTAGGAATAACAATTTGTTAATAATAAGCTTTTTCCTTATTTGTTAATTTATTTATTTGGTTTTAGTATCATTTAGGGTAGGTAGTTTCATGGAAATTGGAAAGTACAGTTATATTCCCAAAAAAAAAAAAAAAAAAAAAGATAATTATATATATTTTTTTAGGTTCCCAAAAGAAGATGTGATTGAAATTCATATTCCCGAAAGGAAAAGAACAAATAAAACAAAAAGAAATAAAATCCTATTCTTCAGGCTTTCCAAATGACTAAACTGACAAATCTTTGATATTCTCTCTCTAAAACATAATAAAAATAAAAACTGAATATTTCTCTCTCTCTCATCACTCAAATAAATTTAATATTTTTTTATTTTTCTTTTAAATTAATAATAAATAAACGCCCCCTCTGAAATCTCTGACCCGATAGTTTAGTCACAAAATCTGCATGTGTACGTCGTTGTTTACCGCGTCCCATACATCTCTCCTTCTTCTGTTTATTTTATTTATTAATTTCAAACAGCGATAAATAAACAGAAAGAGAGAGAGAATCAGTATCCTAAGCCTTCTCTTTATCCTTTCTCTCTCTCTCTCTCTTGTTTGGTCTCTTTTCACTTTTTCCTTTTCAAGTCTTGCATTGCAGTTACTTTAATCCCATCCCCTATTATTAATCCACATCACTCCTCTATTTTCTCTGTCTCTCCCTCTCTCTATATATAACCCATCTCACCTTCTCTTGTTTTTATATCTTTCTGTCTCCTTAAAACGAATATTAGAGATTTTTTGTGTTTGATGATCAGGAAAGGAAGAAGAAGAAGAAGAAGAAATTATAGAGGAAGGGGAAGGTTTCAATAAAAGAAAAGGGTTTTCGCTTGTTTTGTTTTTTAGATTTAGGGTTCGGTGTTGGTTAGGAAAATATGGCAGTAGAAGCGCAGCAGTTTCCGTTATGTGGTTCTCAAGATTTTATTATGGACAACAATGGTTGTGGTGGTTTTGGGTTAAATAATTTTAATTATTATTCGTATATCCAACAACATCAACAACAGCAAAAGCAGCAGCAACTACTCCAACAGCAACAATTGTTACCAAATCATCGGCAGCAGCAGCAAAAGAATCAAAATCTTTGCTTTCAAAATAGTGTTCTTGTTCCTTCTGCTTTAGAAAATAATCATAACCCATCTGTGGCTTTTTCTCAATCCCCCATTGCTGCTTTTGATGAAAAGCAAAGACAAGAAATTGATCAGTATATCAGATTACAGGTTAGAACTCAAATTGGGTTTTTTTCTTTCTTTCTTTGTGCTGATTTTATTAATTGCTTTCTTAAATTTTTGGATTTTATTTTGATTTTTAGTGGTCATTCAAGTCCACTATGAATTTGGAATTTGGATTTCATTTTCTTTTATAATTAAATTTTGTCCTTTAACTTCTGGAAAAGCAGAATGAGAGATTGAGATTGTTACTGCAAGAGCAAAGAAAGCAACATTTAGCATCATTGTTAAAGAAAATAGAATCAAAGGCACTTCCTTTGATAAGACAAAAAGATGAACAAATTGCACAAGCAACTAAAAGAACAATGGAGCTTGAAGATTTCTTGAAAAGATTAGAGATGGAAAATCAAGCGTGGCAAAGGGTAGCACAAGAAAATGAAGCAATGGTTCTATCTCTTAATAATACAATTGAACAGTTAAGAGAAAAGGCCTCTTGTTGTTTTGACAACGGAGCAGAAGATGCAGAGTCTTGTTGTGAAATAAACAGAGCAGAAGAAGAAACAGGGGAAGTAGAACAAAGAGGAAAAAACAGAGTATTTTTCAATGACAATAATAAAATAACAGAGGAAGAAATAGCAAGAAGGAAGATGATGGTATGCAAAGGCTGCAATTCTAGAGATTCGTGTATTTTATTCCTTCCTTGTAGGCACCTTTGTTCATGCAAAGCTTGTGAAGCTTTTCTTGATTCTTGCCCTGTTTGTCTAACGGGAAAGAAGGCCAGCATTGAGGCTTTAATAGTTTAGGTTTTCTAGGCTCAAAATTTTCCGGGAAAAGTGAAAGGAAAAGAAAACTATAATTGGGAATTGGCATGTGGTATAAGATATTAGTTGTCTTTCTTGGTTGGCCTTTTTAAGAGACCCTTTTGTATTTAATTAGAGATATCAGATATAAAAACTGTAATTTGAAAAAGAAAAATCGATGGAAACATTGAACAGAATTATAGGACAAAGTTAGATAGCATCTTTTCTTTCCCCTTCAATTGGATTTATTGCTTTCTCCCTTTTATGGATTTGATTTTGATTAGTCACATGAGATTTATTGCCAATTGTTTGGCTTTGGCTGTGGACACCATGACAATAATTTAACACTGACAGAACAGAGAGAGGGAGAGAGAGAGATTGAAAGCTATGTCAGATTCACATTCACTCCCCCGTCTTTGTTCTGAGTCACATTTATATTAAATTTTGGTTTATCATTTTGGGTTTGAAATCTTACTGTGACCAGTATATGCTGTCCTAGACAAGAGGGTGTCTAAAACTGATTGATTCTTTTGATTTTATGACAGTATGTAATACACAATTTTAGTAACTGATATAGTCTGAAAAGGAAATGAAAAGCTAAGTTTGAACAGAACAACTCTATTGTATGAATATGACAGAGACACACCACTCACTCAGTCTTTAATTGTTTGCTGTAGAAAGCCCTCTTTTAGGTCCAACTTATCTGTTCCAATGACAAAAATTTAAGCATTTATTGCTTACTTTTTGGATAAAAACAAACAATTTGGGCTTAATTTCCCTTAATTGTGCTTTTAATCAATCTTTTTAAACCTAATCTCTGACACCCATTAGGTTAAAGCTGATTCATCAATATATGTAACTTTCATTCAAAAATTGGAATCTCTTTTGTATGCTCAAATATGTAAACGTCACTTTTTTGGAAAAGAGAAAGAGAAAGAGAAACATCATTCATTGCTATTGTACTTATAATTGTAATATTATTTTTTTCTTTATGATAATTTCATAGAATAAAAAATTATCAATAAATTAAATTAGAGAATTTACTATATCTTAAACGACAAATTCTATATTTTAGGACAGATGAATAGGTATTAAAATTAAAATTAAAAAAAACAGAGAGAGAGAAAGTAAAGTAATTAAGGGAAGGGTAGTTTAGTAATTTAAAAAGCGACCTCGTATTGTGGGGCCTCTCCTAATTTCCGCCTGATTCGAGTGGCAGTACGTGTGAATAGCGAGTTCGAGAGATCATCTTATTCTGCCACTTTCATCGTATCTTCTACTGTTCTCTCATTACCTTTTTTGTTTTTTTTAATTAATAATTTTATTCTATTTACTTTTGAAGTGAAGACCACGGGAATCTTGGGGAAGTTGGCGTTGACGTGGTCGTTGACTGTGCATTAAGAGGTGCCACGTCACTCCCGGGCTTTTCGTGGCGGTGGTTATACGGTAAAAAAATCAAAATAAAATAACTCCGTTAGTGGTCCCCTTTGGCTCCAACGGCTAGAGCGTTCAGTTACCTGCTTCAAAAATAATGCGTAATAATTTCTAATGGCGGTTTGGTGTGCCAAAAAATTTGTGGATAAAGATCACTGCTCGGTTAATTTTTTTTTCGATCTTGTAAACTGTGATTTTGTATTTTTTTTTAGTTTAAGAATTAAAAAAATTAGTGGTTGTTTGATGACGATTGACAAATAATTAATAATTATATAAAGTTTTCATTAATTGACTAAATTACTTTTTTTTTTTTACAAATATAAATGAGATAATTTAAAAAAATAATTACCATTTACTCTTTAATCTTCTCAAAATGATTTATATTTATAAATAAAAGAACTATAAAAACGACTTATATTGAATAATTATTTATTAAAAAATTAATTATTTATATAGACTGTATTTAATAATAATTTTTTAAATAATTTTTAAAATATAATTTATATTTAAATTAATTTTTAAAAATTAAAATAATATTTTAAAAAAATTATCTCATATATAACATTTAATTTTAATATTTTATAAAAAATTATTCAAACAACTAAATATTATTAAAATAACTATTTAAAATAGTATTACAATTTCCTATAGGTATCGGATTTGTAGGAGCAAGAGGCTGCTCTAACTTAGGACACCATCTTCTCTTAGGATATCACTCTAAGTTATGTTGCCACCTCACGATCACTCTGTTTTTTTTTTTTTTTTTTTTTTTTTTTTTTTTTTTTTTGGTAGATGAACAATTTGAATAACAAAAACAAAACCAACACATTTTTATAACCGTTTTTTTTGAAGAAATAATTAAAAAAATAAATATTGTTGGCTTTTTTAA
>CANUEP010028051.1:0-48085 GCA_947857235.1 Jatropha podagrica
TTTATAATTTATCATACTACTTATTTACACAAAACAAAACATTAAAAATTCTTCCCCCCAAAAAACAATTTTAAAAAAAAAAAAAAAAAAAAAAAAAAAAAAAAAAAAACATGCCCCTCTTTGATGATCAAACCTCATAAATACAAAGGATTAGCACTAAATTAAGCTTGTAACCGAAGCCAAGCTTGATAACGACCAAGAACTGACTATAATCCTGACACGCAAGACCTCCCTTTCCATTCTTACTCAGGCTGAGAACCAAAATTCCAACAAAAAGGAGGATTTCAGTGATGAATTCTATTCATGGGTTCTCAAAAGTGCAATTTTTTAAAATATCAGTTTTAGCCACGCCGAATACCCATGAAGTAGTTGAAGTCATGGTGCTGGACCCTCAGTTGCTTTAGCCATGAATCTGCCACACTAAAAAGTGACACTACCCTCTCTTGGTCCCTGCCACAGTGGCCTGAGATCCATACATTTCCTTGCATTTTGTAAGTGGCCAAACCGAATGGGGGAAGGGATATGCTTTCCCCTTCCTTTCGCTTCCTTTCTGGACTCTCAATATCATCATCTAGGTCCATATCTGGATATACAGAAAAAATTAACCCAGCAACCAAAAATTTACAGTAAATCAGCAAATCTTGTTCGCATATATACCTTTCTAAGCATATATGCTGATAAAGGTGAAAAAGAAAGCGAATATAAATAAAGCTCATCAAATTGCACCTTGAAAAGATGATGACAGGGTGTGGTATGTAAGAAAGCATGTGGACAAGTCCTTAATGGTTCTTCCCATGGGAATGTGATAAATTGGATACCTGAATATAATTCACAACAAATAATTTCTTGTTACTACACATACAATTTTCTTCTGAGTTGCTATGAAGATGCACGTGTTCGTGTAAATAGATAAAATCATTTATTAGCCTATGTTCAGGGTTATAAAGTATCTGCTCTAATCCAGAATTAAATAGCGGAACCGAAATGCAACGTGTCAAATGCGGAATGTGTGCTTTTTCTATATAGTATCTTGCGATTTTTGTTTGATTGTTTGTCGTGTCGTGTAGTGCGAGAACGTGTAAGCCAATAAGAGGAAGAAAGAAAGAGAGAGAGACCATGCAACAGCCATCCAACTAGCCGGAGAAAGATCCACGCTTCGCAACGACATCAAGCCCTGGAATCTTTGAGCCAATCCATTAATCTGAAAGCAGAATGCCCGAAAGGTGTCAATGGAATCACATTACTTTAATATCATGAAAGGGACAGGAGGAATTTGTTATATAAATGGTCATAATCGATCCGGACTTTAAAATTCATAATGTTGAATGGTATCAAGGATTCTTTCTTCCAAGCAACAGTTAAAGTTAAAAAAGACAATATCAGATCAAAGGCAAGAACATATGCTCATGAAAATATTATAATGAATTACCAAATGGGATCTAATATTATTTTATACAAAACGCAAAACAAATTAAATGCATAAATTTTTGAAGTAATGGAGAGAAAAGGCATGTAGTTTCCTTATTCATAAGTCAAAAGTTCCATTCATCTTTGTCACTTACAAGATGCCTATAAGGAAAAGGATTTCAAATGATTCTTTACTCATCAATAAAAGTTTTATTCAATCTCATCCCTCCATTATTTTTTTGACCAGTCACTGGCTTAGGAGAACAGGGCAGACAACTATCAATTGAAAGTGAAGAACATCAAACTAACAAACTCCAAGAAATTAACAGTAAAAAGAAAAATTACTCGAATGAACAAGCAAAAGTACCTTATCCATCAATGGAACTCTTCCATAAGGAGTTGATCTCTCAAAATACTGAAAGTATAAGTTACCCAATCTATCATTGAGACGCCAAAGATTGTCTTGTTCGAATCCCCCTTCCTCTGAAGAGCATCCATCCCACCTCCACAATTTGTCACTCTCACTCTCATCACTGCATGAATCGCTAAAGGAATCCCTTGTCTCACCATCACCAGACTCAATCTCTTCCCTAATGAAAACCAATCCAATTCAAAAGGTTACATTTTTACAGAAAAAGATATGTCAACTTTAAGTGAACCCTCAAATCAAAATAAAATAATCCATCAATCGAGCGTGTATATTGCATAACTTTAACAATTCAATCATAAATTAAGCCCAAACTAAAAATGAACATCAATGGACCATAACCTATAGAAAAAGACAAAATTTGATAACTTATTCATCTGGGTTTCAAAACCATCAACAAAATTATGAGAATCAAAGTAAAAAGAGGAAGTAAAAGTGCAAAAACTGGGAAGGCTATACCTGAAACCGTTAAGAGAGGAATTGCTAGTGAAAATCTGAATAGCAGAGAGATAAGGCACATAATACTGGACCAAAGTTTCTCCATTGTTCAAGACAATAGGAACTCCAGCCCCATAAGCACTCCATTCATCGTAACAATTCCATAGATCACCCAATGTAAAATACTCAACCGTGTCTCTCTCCCATGGGTGCCACAGACGGTTTAAGTTTCTAATCTCAGTCTGCAATCAAATACATAACAGAACATAATACAAGAAATGAAGTCAAATTTTTAGAATTTCATTAGGAATGAAGAGGGGGAAAAAAAAGAGAGAGAGAAACGAACCTTGGGGAGGAATTGGGATGGGACCAATGGAGTGGTGCAATGAAGGAAGCAGTCGAGGTTTGATTGCGTTGACCCCTTGTCAAAAATCATGGTTTCGAGGAGAAAGAGATAGAGAGCTGGAAAAGAGAGAAAGAGAGGAGAGAATTTAGTTTCTCCCCCAACCCAGAAAAGAAAAAACAGAGGAAGGTCAAGAAAATAGAGGAGAAAACAAAAGGAGAAGGTGTAGACAGAGAGAGAGAGAGAATAAGAGAGAGAGGGAGAGAGAGAGAGAGAGAGAAATTGTCGGGATTTGATTTCCTTTTTAGAGATAGATAGAAAGAGTGACGAGGAGAAACAGAAATGCAAGAGAATTCTATTTTTTGACGTTTGGACAGCTAAATATAAAAATAACTCAAAAATATCTCTTTTTTCTCTCTCTTTCTTTTCCTTCTGTTTCAAGAGAAAGTCCTGGGTGGTAAATGGCAATGTTGTCAAAATCCACAGCCACCGGAGACTCCAATTTCCGGCTTCATTTTCGTTTCGGAAAGTCTAAAGAAACATCTAAAGATAAAGCGATTGCTTTAATTGGGATGTTCTGTTTCTTAAACTCTGTTTCTGCATTTGCTTTAAACTTAAAGAAAACTCAATATCCTCAACACTGTTTTTCAATATTCAAGAAAAAAATGCTCCTAAGACACCGCAAAATTCAACGTTAATTCTTCAAGTTAAATCAAAAACCCACCTTAAAACAAGGGAGAAAAAAAAATACATGAAAGGAGGGGCTAGGAAAATAAGGACAATGATGGAAAAAGTTTCTGTTTTTAACACATTGAATTCAAGATAATCACATACTTTCTTTTCAACGGAAACCCATTTTTCATGTGCTTAAGATCAGATTGTTAGTAGAATTACAACTAGCGTGAGAATAGAGATTATAACTTTTCTTTCTGACGGAAAATAATAAAAAGGAATCAACTTTCCCGGAAAAAGAAAAGCAGAGCCAATTTCAAGAAACAAACAAACCTCCAAAGAAGCAAATAGGGTGAGAGTTCATCCGATTGCAACTTACACAAAGGTTCTGGTTTGCAGAAAGAACTACAGTTTAGAGAGAGAAAGGGAAAAATATTGATACCCACGCAAATTATTAACGCATCCAAGTGCTCGATTCATCATTTAATGGGGACTCATCCTCTTTATCTATGTCTCTGATTTTTCTTTAGCCTTTTCTTTCTTTTTTATTTTTCTTTTTCTTTTTTATATTATTTTTAATCCATGAGGTGGATTTTAATCTATACTGGGTCCATATGACTTTTGTGGCAAGTAGTAGAAGATCTTTGAATCTTTCAATTCCTTATAAATATAAATATATATTTATTGCAACGACAATCTTTGAAAATTTGCTCATCCGTATTTCAGGATTATTTCTTTAATTTTCTTTTTCTCATTAATCATCTCATCATCTAATTTATTTTTTTTTTTTTTAACCACCGGCTCTGAGTTTAATCACAACTAACCACATATCCAATCTATATTATTAACTGAGCTATAACTAGTAAATTCATATAATGAATTTTTGATATTTATCAACGCGTTCGATTTAGTTATCTTCATCGGTTGATAATGATAACGTTGGATAGGTATAATTTGTTTGCTAATGATTATTATTAAACATTAATGAATTTATTAAAAATTGACTGTGATTAAGTCTTTATTAATGAATTTGGGTTCATATTGAAAAAAAATATTTGAAAATAGAGACATCAAATAAGAAATTAGTTTGAATTTTTTAGGGTTTATTTGACAAAAATAGTTATTCTAATAATAATAGCCTTAAATAATCCAACAAAACGACAGCGTAGAATTAAGGATATAGTTGTAAAACTATTATTTTGTTTATTTGTTTTATTTTAATAACAATAATGACAGTAGTATGGTATTCTATTATTCTGTCGGGTAGTTGAAAGAGATGAAACCGCGTGAACGTAACAGTCTAATATACTTAAAAACGACCGCGTAGAAGTAAGGATGTCATGTCTGCAAAATCTGACTCCTCTTTTTTATTTATTCAACATAAAATTAATTTATAATTAACAAACATAAAAAAATATTTTTTTCACTTAATAAATATAAAAATATAGTTGTAAATACGACAATTATATAGTCCAGGTTTTAAAATTGGCTGACATGAAATGGGTTACTGTGTACACTGTAGGCAGTAGCACACCGAATCAAAACAAACAGAGCTGACAGACAAAAAAGATTGTGGAGAAAGTAACACGTGGATTAGCAGAATGGCATGGCAATGAAATAGAGAAAGAAAGAACAAGGTTGTGGGGCCCTGCCGTTTGACTATTTGTTTGCTTGCCTGCCTACGTGTACTCTCATTCATTAATCAACACTTATTATCCAAAATTAGTGGTCAGATTAGAGCGTAGATCCTATAAATCAGAAAGTCATCAAAATCTCTCAAGTCATTTTCATTTTTGTGAATTTCTCAATATAAAAATTATAATTTTTCTCATCACAATTAATTATTTTAGAAACTATAAAAGGGAAAAAGAACTTATATAGAAAATACGTGTATAAATCAAAAAGTAAAAAAGGACAAAATTGTAACTCTTTGCATACGTGGAATTTGATATATGTTAGTTTTGTACCTATGGAAGGTGATTCAACTTGTTTAGAAATCAAAGTTTCCCAATAAAAATACTACTATTCCGGTTCGGTTCGATTCGATTCAACTCTAATAAATTCAAATTAAAATTTTAAAAATCAAAGTAAGACTTGAATCAAAATAGAGATTTTTTTTTTTATTAAAGAAATAAAATTTAAAGGCCACAAGAAAATTTTATGGTGAGAAAAAAAAGAAAGTGACAGGGGCAACCTAAATGGAAACGGATATCACATGTTCATACTGTGAAATTTTATTTTCTGAGCCCCACAGATAAAACAATTATAGGGTAGCACATAATATTATATCTCTGCCTGTGGTAATATTATTTTTGTCCCAAACATAAATATTATGAAATTGACCCCACCACTTAAAGAGATTTGTGCAAGTTGTTACTTGTTATAGACACAGGGTACTGTTGGTTGGCTGTTTGTTTGACAATTATAAGGTCACGACACTTGAAAAGGATTATCAATTCTGCACGTGCCACTTATTGCTACTGCACCTTTTATTTATCCAATCCACCTCTGCTCCATTGAATTCGGTTTTTCAATAAAATTAGTTGTTTTAGAATACATTAATTAATTAAGTGCTTTAGCAGCTGATAAATATTCTATTACCGTTTTCTTAAACGTTAGTTTCTTAGCATTCGTGACACAATATTTTAATTTATCCGTTTCCAGTCAATATTAGCAATGGGAGTTTCCGTTTCTAATTTTCCGTTTGCAATCTGTTCCCTGAGATAGAAGATTATTTTCCATTTCTAATCCCCGTTTTTAAATGAAAATATAAAATTTCGTTTCTAAACAGCGGTTTTCTTGTAATAAACGTTTTAACTAATTTTTAAAAATTAAGTTACTGTTTTAAAATTCGAATAAATTATGTCTTTTTAATAATGTGAGAAATGAATTATTTTTAATTTGAATTTTCTCGACCATAAAAATTTTATCAGTACTGCTTTTTTAGGGCTACCTTACAATTTGAAATTGGTTGCAAATAAAGTGGAATTCAATTCCTATCTCCTCAGCAAATCTAATTAAAATAATTAAATAAATATAGATACCATATCTAATAATCGATGGTGCTTCATACATCAGGCACCCAATTATAATTATAAATATAATGATACTAGGTAAGTAAGAATTAAAAACTCATATTAGGTGACTGATGGGTATGGGCATTAGTATAAGTGATTCAATACTCTTTGATTGATCGAGAGTTTCATTTTTATGGATTACTAAACTGTTTCACTATATAATAAGCCGACTAAATGCGAATAAGTCAAGCCGAGCTGAACTTGACAAGCTTGAAGCTCGGTTTAAAATTCAATGAAGTTTAAAATATTTGTACATATAAAATTGGATGAACTTTCGAATTGAAAAACACAAATTAGGTAAATGCTAAAGATACAATTGGCCATTTTCACTTGTTGCTTTGTATCAACTGCCCATTTTTTAATTTACTTTTCTGGTGTTTGTAAATGAAAAGTCAATCCAAAAACCAAAATTAGGGAAGTCTCTCGGCTGTTGCATTAATTAAGTTGTTGGGTATATTTAGCAATTATATGAAAAGAAGCATATGCCCAACTGTTTTGTGGTTGAGAGCCAACTCCCATCTGTTCCTTATGCATCTCTATCCACTCAAATTTATCCCCCTCATATATTCATAAATCCTCTTTCTTTTATTTCAATAATAAAAATATATTAAAGAAGATCCGTCTTCTTTTAATTATTCGGTGTCAAAAGTCCATTTGCCCCACTAATCTAAATTTATGCCATTAAAATTAAATATTTTCTTTAATTATATCAAGGGTAAATATTTCAATACCATTGATTGTAATAGAAAAAACTATAACACATGTTTATCTTTATTAATCAAAACACTATTTGGGCACATTAATTGAATCCCTAATTTGATTGTAATAGATACCTTTCACTTTTCCCTAACCTAATTTTGTGGCTATCTACCTTATACTTTTAATTAATAATATAGAAATGCAATTTATCAAAACTCATTGGCCACTCTTAGTTAATTTGATTGATTAATTTTAATCTAATAATCAAAATTATCCACGCGATAATTTCAAAATATTTTCTCAAGTCAATTTATCATTTATTTTATTATAATTTAAGGGAATTAAGTTGTTCGCGAGGGTCAATTCTATCATTTTCTTTAAAAATTTAAAAAAGATTGTAATTTAAATTATTATTTTTAATCTTCATGTTGTTCGATCTGACTCATGTTTTGATATGGAAAAAGTATGAATGTCTCTTAGTCCACCTGTAAACGAGTATTTTCCACTCTTCTGATCTTGTTGTTGATTAGCATTGCGTTGTGCCATAATTATCGCAAAGAAAAATCCTTGAAATAGGGGGACTGTGTTCAAGATGGTAAGATGATTGATTAGTCTTTCCTTATCCTATCAATTATCATCTATCTGCACTTCCTCTCGTGGCTTAACCAAAATCATATCATGATTGAGATAGCTCGGTGACCTATTTCTGGGCTTTGAATTTGGATCAAGCCCAATTAGTTTGTGCAAAAATCCACATGGATTTCCAATTTAGTTCAGAAATCTATCGACTCCAACCAACCCATTTAGAAGAAATTGTGAACCTTTCTATGGGGTGAAGTCCAACATAAAGTTTTGGAAAATTGCTATCCATCTCCTTCCTTTGCCCGTATTTTGTCGTAATCACTTTTCTAATCATATCTCGGGGTCTAAATGAGTTAGATCAAGCTCCAACTTGCCAATCTCAAAGCTTGGAGCTCAACGAGTTTGACAATTTTAAGCCCAAGCTCGAAAGCTCGAGTTTGGCTTGAATTAGACTTGAGATGCAAGATTAATTTGAAAAGTTTTAAACTTAATACTAGAATAAATTTAAAATATATATATATAAAAAACTTAATAAGCTTTGATAAGCTTTCAAATTGAATATCATTTAACTCGAGTTTGAATCGAATGGACCTTTTAAAATTATTTTTTAACTCAACTCAAACAATTCGTGAGCCGACTCGACTTATTTCACTAGCTAATTATGTGTAATTCGATTGGTATTTTCATGCTTTATTGAAAATGCATAGAGCGAGAAATGTCGAGTTCGAGTCTTCTACGGGTGATGCTATGTATGTGGCAAGTGTGACCAAACTTTATGGCAAATTTATAATTGGGGTTCAAATGAGGATTCCTTTGTAAAGAAGGAAAGTTAAAAGTTTTTACCACCCTTCTTCATCATGTTATTTTGTACTGAATCATTAGCAAATGCCAATCACACTGTCTTTTTGACTATAAAACAAGAGTAAAAGTAAAAAAAGAGCATAACTATTTCTTCTTTTCCTTATATATATATATATATATATATATATATATATATATATATATATATATATATATATTATTTAAACATCATTATCAAGAGAGTTATGACTATACAAAGATTTTTTTTCTTCAATTAATTAAAGATATCATGAGACCACATATGCATTGACATTTTCAAGATTTTTTTTTTTTCAGTAACTGTCTAATCTAACTCGAGAGTTAATCGTAGTTAAGAGTCGTCAATAGAAAAGATGTTAATTTTTGAAATCGACCAATCCACGAACTAAGATAAAGAGTAACAGGAAAAAAAAGAGAGATATATATGCATTATTTTCCTTTATTTGATTGGGTTAGCTCATCTTTTAATTCTTATAAAAAAATATATGATTAAAAGCTAAAAAGGCAGAATATGAAAATTGGAAAGTTTGGTTGGCAAACAACCATTCTTTGAAATTTTCTTTCTTGTGATATTCATCCATTTAGGTGCTAAAGTAATCAAATAATATTAGAATATCATTAATCAATTGTGGTTAACCATTCATTGTTCTCTAATGTCCAATCTCAATTGAATATGTGCAACTTCAATTTCCCATCTTTACACTGAGGATGGAATTGTAAATTTATCTGATAATGACACGACTCAAACATGTTCCATGAAATGTAAAAAGACTAATCGGATCACGTCGGATTACCCAGTAATTCAACTATCTATCTATAAGAAATAGTATACATACACAGTTCAATGTGATTGCAAAGCACAGAAAAGTGCATTTGCATGGGCATGAATGATTACTTCCCTGGCTACGAAGGGCCCAACTAAGGCCCATCAACTTTTTCCTTCCAACCTAACTAATTATTTTTAATATATTTAATTAAAAAATTATAAATTTATAATAAATCAAGAGGAGGTGAAAAAAAAAAGAAAGCTAAAAAGAAGGGAGAAGACAGCCAAGCGAACACGGAGGATAAGTGACTGTGGGCATTGCTATGCTGCCACTTGCAAAGCCCTTTCATGTTGGAACATTTAACTAATTATTATTATATTATTTTTACTCTTGCGATGCCACGTCATCTGACCAAAAATATGTGTCAGCTTGGCATGTTTTTATTTTTTAAAATAATTACTATAACCTCACCTTCCATCTTTGCGCGTAATCGCCATTCTGTTTCTCGGTATTATTTACTAAGCCAATTAAATTATTATTACAATGCTAATTTTAAATTCATTTTCCCATTTCATAAAAATAAAAAATCCATTACCATAAATTGTTTTTCGAGATAGAGCTAATTTTTTCCAAATACATTTTTTTTAAGTAAAATTGAATTAATTACCATTTCGTGCTTAATCAATAAAGAGAATGAGCTTCGTATAGAATAAATTTTTAAAACCACGTATCATATATATGTATATATTAAAATTTTTATGAATTTTTTATAATATATGTATTAGATTAATGAATATTAAATTAATTATAGAAAAAATAGATGGATTGTTGGATTGACCATTTAAAAAGTGATACATAAAGATCAAAACTTTAAAATGAGAAATAGCAACGATGATGACAATAATAATTTGTTGAAAGTAGTTAGGTGATAAAACATAGGAACGAGAACAAGGAGAAGCAGATATTATGTCTGTCCCTCGCAACTAAACTACAGCTATCTACCATTAACGCGCCTAGTATTTGCGCGTTCAACTTTTCTCTCTGCCATCATTTGGGCAGGGAGTAACTGCCGGCCACGGGCCATTCTCTCTCTTTCTCCCTTTCTACTGCGCTTTCGTAATTAATGCACACTTCACCTGTCTCTCTACTAATATAATCACTAATCAATAGTATCCTCTTAACTTCTTTTCTCTCTCTCTTTGTGGGTTTTGCCATTCTGATCCTTCAAGTTTGAAATCGCTCCTGAGCGAGGTAGCCCTTTTGTTTTAGCGGTCTTTTCTGGCTTCAAGAACGCTTCTTTGTTTGGTTTTCAGTTCTATTGCTTTGATTTTTGTTGTTCTTTTTGGCTCATCTTTTGATTAGTTACGTGATTTTTCTTGTTTGTTTGTGCTTTCTTTGTTCAAAGCTCAAGTGAATTATACACTTAATGCATGGGTTTTAGGTTGATGTAGCGGTTGCTACTCTCTGATTGGTTACTGAGAAAACCAAGGAAAGGTAAAGAAAGATATAATTTGAGACTTGCTTTATCAATTGTGCTGTTTTTGTTTCTAAAAGGAGAAACTTTCAACTGGTTTAACTGCTTTACCAAATGGTTATGTTTGAATGACCGATGGATTCCATTGTGTTCTCAATTGCTTCTCCATTTAAAATTTGATAAATTTCTTTCCTGTCTCTCCTTTTTTGCTACATTTTTTGGGTTGATAAAAATTTTGGTTTAGTTTTTACTTTTTTTTTTTTAAAAAAAAAAAAGTCTCTCTTAATGATAATTACGTAATGGTTACTTGTTACTTTGTTTTCTCTTTTGGTCATCTTTGATTCTGTTTTGACAAAATCATGCTTCACTGTCGTCCTTTTCTACTTTTCTGTTTCTGCTTTTTCTCTTCTCGTTTTTCTCTCTAGTGGGAATTCAAAGTTTGGTCAATTTCTCTCTTCCTCCTTTCGAGATTTCACTTTTAAAATTATGGAATTTATTTATCTATTTTAAATGGGCTGTTCTCTAGTTAATTTCAAATTTCTTTACATGGTTTTCTTTTCCTATGTGGCTTTTATAAATTTTGAAAAGTGAAAAATCTAAGAAAGATGTGTAGTTTGCTTAGTTATCCAGCATTTTCTGGGTAGCCAAACAGCGATTTAAGGCTTTTTATGAGGGGTGATATGCAACAGTCTGTTGGGATACACATATAGTTTTTTACTGTTTGTTTTGAGCTCTTCTATGGTTTTTCTTGTGGAACTCAATATAAAGGTAAGAATTTGAGAATCATCTGTTGCATATTCCTTTTTCTATTTCGTTTTAAATATTAATCCGAACATTACTAAGTATAAGGATGTCTTATTTGTTCCTCTGTTTGAGGAAAAGAATTAATTTTAGTTTGTAGATCTATTGGAATCTTTCTGCTTCGTATGTAGATGATAGCATTTTATGAACTGTGGAAGTCAAAATTTTGTTTCTAATGCTTTTATTGTTTGTTTACAAAACAAGACACTTGTTTCCTGGTTTTCCTCGGTTTATGTGTTCCTGATTTTCCTTTATTTGTTGTCTTCAATTTTTAATTGTTAGTTTTGGATTAAATTACATAATAATATTTCTCAACTGATGTGTCAATTTGATTCATATCAACGACAAAAGACTGGGACAGCCTTTTAAGCATATTCTATATCAAGGTCACATGGAAGATTTTTAAATTAGTTTGGTTTGATTTGTTCAAAAGTTTTCTACGCTTGCAGTTCTAGCAAATTATTTAATAAAAAATCCACTCAACTGATGTTTTGTTCTTTATGTTCAGCTCTGAAGATTAAAAAGATCCTAGTTTTCTGCATTGAGGTGTAAAGTGGTTTCATGGTTCAGAATCTATGGTATTTGGAAAGTCTCTTTCTTAGTCGACTATTCTAGCAAATATTGTAGTTTCATGAGAGATCTTTCTATCAAAAGGAGGAAGCTTGTCCATTAATTACAGTGCGGATGCCTTCTTCATTCCCCAGCTAAGGAAATGGGAGCTTGTGTCTCAACTAGTAGTCGCAGTACTTGTAGTAGCAAGAGCAATGGAGATACAGTTCCCCCTCCTTGCTTGGGAATTGGATTCTGCGGGCAAAAGAAGACTAAAAGAACATTTTTTGATCATGTAGTTTCACTTCAGCATTTACCCTCCATACCTAACAGGATTTTCACCAATGGAAAGAGCCGAACTTCTTGCATATTCACACAGCAGGGTCGCAAGGGCATAAACCAGGATGCAATGATCGTATGGGAAGTGAGTTTCTTTTTTTCTATTAAAATTAGTATTCAATAATATTTGGAGGTGAATTGCTCAGCCATACTTTGAATTTCTGTAGGATTTCTTATCAGAAGATGTGATTTTTTGTGGTGTCTTTGATGGCCATGGTCCACATGGCCATCTTGTTGCCCGCAAGGTGAGGGATGCCCTGCCAGTTAAGTTACTATCATTCTTGCACTCTAAACAGGCAAGACAAAATGGGTCAGGTCAAACCTGTTTTAAGGGGAATTCAAAGAAATCAGATGTTGGAGATTCTGAGAAAGATGGCTTCGCTGAGGATAAATTGAATTCTGTGTGGAGAGAAGCATTCCTAAAGTCCTATAAGGTCATGGACAAAGAGCTGAGATCTCATCCTAATTTAGACTGCTTCTGCAGTGGTAGCACTGCTGTTACTATAGTAAAACAGGTATTATAGGAAGCATGGCCAATACTCTACATATTCCGTTTCCATTCATTTAACTTTTGTCTTACTGTAGATTTTATTTATGATTTTCAAGGGCTCCAACCTTTTCATGGGATATATTGGGGATTCTCGTGCAATTATGGGATCTAAGGATAGCAATGATTCTATGGTGGCAATCCAATTGACTGTTGATCTGAAACCTGATTTGCCAAGTAGGTCATATGCTATTACAGTTATTTCTTTTGGGAGGTTAGCTAGCATGAGTAAACTAACAGTTGATGTATATAAATTGTTACAGGGGAAGCAGAAAGAATTAAGCGGTGTAAAGGTAGGGTCTTCGCATTGCAAGATGAACCTGAAGTACCAAGAGTTTGGTTGCCATTTGATGATGCACCCGGACTAGCAATGGCACGGGCATTTGGGGACTTCTGCTTGAAGGAATATGGGGTGATCTCTATACCTGAATTCTCTCACCGCCTGCTCACAGAGAAAGATCAGTTCATTGTTCTTGCCTCGGATGGGGTATGATTTTCATATCTGATTGCCTCACTGTTATTTCTGTTTCAATAGTTAATAGAGGATCTACATTTCTTTTATTTTATGAAAATCATAGCTTAGAAAAACTTCTGAATAGGAAATTTATGAGGTTCAAAGTGTTGCAATTAAGGATTGTTGACTAACAAATGAATCTCTTTAAGTTAAATTCTGTAATCTTTGAAATAAGAATATATAATGTGCTAACATATTGCAAGTAAAGAAAGCTCTTCTTGTCAAATTTATATGAGGCATACAATGCACAGTATCAATGTGGTTGTTGGAGTTTTATGATGGTTTGTTGGTGTTGAAGCCTTAGGTTTCTTCAGTAGATAGATGCAGTGGGTGTTCCATGTTGTGTCAGGAAAAAAATTTCTACAGTGCAGATCTATGTTTTTGTTGTAAATATCCTCCTCTTTTTTTTTTTCCATATCGCACACGAATATTGCAGTTGATATTAATGGCAATCTTTTGATTCAATCCATGTCTACATAATGTTCATGCTAGTTTCTAGCAGCTTGTCTTTTGTGTTTTGGGGCACAGGCAAGTAGGCGGTCCATCATTTCTTGATATGTGCCGCTCTTATTCTCATCCACATACAAAACTTCAGAATCAATTCAATTACATGAAACACCCCAAATCATCCTTGTCCTAGGAAAGAAGATTGTTAACAGACAGATCTTGGTCGTGGTGGAACATAGAACTGTTGCCTAGACAGCTAGAATACCAAATCTAATAAAAAATACAAATAAATGTTGGATAGTCATGCATTGTTGGAGATAAGAATCACCAGAACAACAAATTATTGGCAACCAAAGGTAAGAACAACAATTGTTGTATGACCTCAGAGTCTCAGACTAGTAGCATATCTTTATAATGGCTGTTTCACTTTATGGTTCCCAGCTATGCTTGTTTGAGGAAGACATGGAATTTTCAGAAAATGTTCATCAGAAATATAGCTTAGATGGGTAATAGTGAACTTTGTGATGCATCATCAGATTTTTGCTAAGATAAATATGGTCTTGAAAGCCCTTCTCATGTGCGTACTGGCAAAGATTTGCCGTTTCCTCTTGTTAACCATACTAAATGGATATAACGAGGAAGGTGAAACAATAAAAATTGCTTATGCCATTTTGTGTTAAAGATATGCCTAACTCAAGCCCAACTTATTAAATGAATTTGATTAAGTACTCCTAGGGCCCAGATATAACATAAAGCATGTGTGAAGATCTCGTTTACATGTTTCACATCTGCATATAGGCCAAGAGTCAGCTGGTGTTTCACCAGAAACCTAATATTATATTGGTTGCAAGTTGCTTCCCCAACAGAATGGAAAAATTAAGAACGTTAGCAGTGAAAATGATGATATTTAATACAGGAAAAAAATGTGACAGCAGAGATGGTTTTTGAAGCTTAATGATACTTTTGTGATCTTTATTCTTGTTATTTTTGAGGATGTGATTCTATTATGACTTCTATGGCATGCCTTACTAAAATTGTTTACTATTTTATTTTATTTAGTATGAGTACTAAGCTTGTATTGCTACAGGTTTGGGATGTCTTGAGCAATGAGGAGGTTGTTGAGATTGTATCATCAGCTCCAACACGATCATCAGCTGCGAGAATCCTGGTGGACTTGGCTGCTCGTGAATGGAAGCTCAAATACCCTACTTCAAAGATGGATGATTGTGCAGTGGTATGTTTATTTTTGGATGGGAAAATGGACTCAGAATCTGATTATGAGGAACAGGGATTTTCCTCTGCAACCCTCCAGAGTAATCATTCTGGTAATGCAATTGAATCAGATGATGGCCAGAAGTCTGAGCCTTGTTTGCAGAGGAATTTTACTGTCAGATCATCAGAAGAAAATGATAATTATGGAAAATTAGCAGTTGAAGTTGATGGGGAAATAGCGACTGGTGAAGATCAGAGTTGGTCAGGTTTGGAAGGGGTCACGCGTGTGAACTCGCTCGTTCAACTTCCGAGATTTTCTGAGGAAAGACCAAACACATAAATTTCTTTTTTTGAATGAGGCTGATATAATTGTATTATTTTGGCTTTAGATCCTCCTTAAATTTAAGAAAAATCCTGGGTTAGTGGCGTTTGTTAGATGTCACCACAGCCTTACATGTTGCTGTGCCTCACAGAAACGTCGTATAACAGCTTTCATCAGGGAAAATGAACTGAATCTATATAGTTGTGGTATTAGGATTTCTTTTTTTGTGTCAAGATTCTGAATTTCCCTTGCACCAAGTGTAAATGGCATAGTGAACTGGATTCCCTGTGAGATCAGGTTCCAATCCCAGAAAATGCTTTCTGGCTAGTCTATAAGTTGCAGATACAGGCAAAAAGATAAATCCTTTGGAACTGACCAATTAAATTGGATAAAGAAAAAGAACATGGACAGTACAAGGAACAGGACTTTTGTATGATCCAGTTCTATTCATTTCAGGAACTCAGATTCTCGCAGTCAAGTGTAATTTATAAGGTTGTCTTAGATGTATGAAATAACAGGGTAGGCTGTTCTAGGAAAACTGCTTTAAAATGAACAATTACTTGGGGTTGTACATCATTTTAATGTTTTTAGAATTTTTCATTTAAAAGATAACGAAATCAATTTTCATTCCAAATGGATACTAGTAAGAAATGGAAGTCTCTTCATTATCCTCTCATCTAACCACAGTGGCCGCTACGTTTGTGTATACCCAGTTGTGTGAGTGTGCACCTAACGCGGAGGCACAATAAATCAAACCAAACATGGGACCAATTATTAGCCGCCAGAGTTGGACGGTAGGAAATCGAGTGCAAAAAGAGGGCAAGCTCAAGAACTTTAGTTCAAAGCAGTCTGAATATCCAACTAACATATGTAGTTATCAACTAAGAAAGGTACGTTCTCAGAAAACGATATGGTAGCACACCTGGCAGAGAAAAGTTTGCTTGGCTAAGTCTACAATTTATGGCTTTTCTTTAGAGAAAATTAGCTCCATGAGCCATTTAACACACTATAAACTTCCATAAATACTATATATTTCCTTATATATCATCCCTCTCTCTTTCCCTCACGAAGCGTCTATAGTGTGCATTAATTTCTGTAACATATGTGGTAGCAAAGTGAAGATGCATGATACTAAATCACCGCCCAAAGCTTACCAAACTCACGCGAGTCTGAACTAATATAAAACGAGCAACTCTTCCTAGTTCAACATCAAATAGCCTATCAATTTCTGCTTTTCAGCTTTCCTGCTCTTAAAAATGGCTTCCAGGACTAACTTGTCTCTTATTGCTCTCTTTATCTTGCTTGCAATATCTGGGCAAGCACGCCACATCCCGAAGAAATCAAACGACGTGGACGTGAAGCAACCTGAGTGGTTGATATCTGACCACAGTTTTCTCATTCCAGGCATTGGACGAGAAATGCTGCCACCATCAATCCACATTCCACCATATTTCAATGTTCCTGCTTACGATCCATATGTTGGTATTGGAGCTGGTACTGGCAACGACCTTCCAGGTGGTGATGACACGGCCATCCCAAATCCTGAGGTTGAAGTGCCAAGTCCTAGCAGCGGCAGCGGCGATGTCCCAGCTCATCCATGAGCACACACTGCTGCTCCTTAATCAACAGTTACCCGTATTGATGTTAGATGCATGCATTGGGGTTTAGTATGGTCTTTGTTTGTAGTTAAAGTTTGTCATGGTAAGGAAGTCAAGTCTATTAAGCTTCCTCTCCTTGAGATGCAAGTAAGTGTGGACACATTAGGTCTGAGTCAGGTTCTAAACCTATCCCAGTATCTTTCTAAGATGTATTATTCTAAGTCTGCACTTGTAATGGATCAATTATGCTTATTTCAATTCTGCAGTTATGCATGTCTTCTAAGAATGATACGGATCAATAATTTCAATCATTCCATACTCAATATTAGAGTAGAGACGAAGAGAGAAAGGAGAAAACTGAAAGAACAAATGTATTTATGTTTAACATGCAAAAAGCACTACTCTAAATAACAAATGAAGATGTAGCTCATTGATGAACATCACCCACCCAAGGAACGAAATAAGAGAAAAGGAAGGTACTATAGGGTCCGTGCACTATATTGTGTGACAAAAACTTGTACACCTGTCATGGAAAGAGTGCATGAATTCCTACAATTAAACACAATGGACCCATCCAATTCCTTCCACAAGACTGAATGTCCTATAAGCATATGACATGCTAAGTGAGTAACTGAAAATCAATTATCCATATTTCTTAAACTCAAATCATAATAACTTAAAAGAGTAATGGCAGGTGAACAATGAAAGCTAATAAGCATACATTACCATACCAAAATAAAAATAGAGATCTGCAAAGCATCACCAATAGATTTGTGTAACGAAAGGCATTGGTATGCATCAATAAGTATAACGAAAAAGATGCGGTTGATTCAGTTACAGACAACATACCTGACGCGAAAATATTATCAATGGGTGATAAAGACCTATAGTAGGAGACAAAGTCCTTTTAGTCCACTACTGCCAACTATATGATCACTTTTATTCATTTATTTTCAATTAATGATGTTTCAATCAAGCTAATAAATAACACCAAATTTATGATCAATTAAAGTATTGATTTCCCCAATTAAAGGGATGTTTCCAATCAAGTTAATAGACGTTTCTTCCCACTACATGCTTTTTATTCCCCAATTCTGCATAATGAAGTTGATTCCGTACACGTGCCTAAATTTGCACAGTGTTACTTGTGCACATTAATTATAATATCTTAGATAATATAATTTACTCAATCTCTCCTCTAATGAAATAAAGGCTAGACCTCCAGTAGCCTGACAATCACCTAGTAATACAGAGTAATGGTTCAAACCCCGAATTCCCCAATCCTTCCATTAAACAGCCCCATTCTTCCTCATATCACATCCAAAAGGAAAAACATCTCCTGGAAAACAGGCTAAAATGTTTTTACTCCTTGCTGGAAACGGTCATCTCTATTTTGTAAACATTAAAAAGCATATTAAATCACAAGAACAAAATTTTCAAGAAATTGCCAGCTAATATATATGTATATATACAACCAACATATAAGAATCTCATTTAATGCTGCAAGCTGGCCGTAGTTTATGAAGTTTTTAGGAGAATGTCTAAGTAGCTAGTATTGAGAGGTTGCAGAGATTTTGCTAATTTACATCCAGGCGAGTGAAAGACGGATAGAAAATCAACTAGAACACAAGATCCCAAATATTTTCATTCACAAATTGCAGGCAAGGTTCTACCTGTAATAACTTACATTAGACATGTCAATGTCTAATAACAGGAAGAGCACATAAATGCTTTTGACTGCAAAAATACACATTTTCGCACCATCAAGAAAGATATTGCCAATGTAAGAACAGTATCTGAATCTAATAAAGCCAACGCCTGCAAATGCTAAAGAGTTGCAATTTCAAACTTGAGGTCTGGATGTTTCATAAAAAATACCCTGCAAAATCATAAAGATATTTCCAGTTAAGTAATGTAAGACTAGGTGATACAGCAAATACAGTCAGATAAAAGGTCCAAAAAGCTAGTCACCATGGACAACTTGGGCAACCACATAAAATCTTTAAATTTAGATGCATATGTCAACGTACGTAGATGACAGGAACTTAATTTTTCAACACATTGAATTAGGAACCAAAATTTTTCCCTTAATCTTGCCCAAATATCTAAAGGAAAAGAAGAGGAGGTCAATAGATTCATGAAGAATTTCACGAAGAATCCTTAGTTCCTCACAAATCCAACAAAGTTATACTCATAGTTTGCTCCACCTAGGGAGAAGTCTGTAAATTTTCCATAAGAACTTATGGTAAATGGTTGCATCTCTAGGCACTAGCACAATCTTATACATCCCAAAAAAAAAAAAAAAAAAAAAAAGAAGAAGAAGGAAAAATGATGGGTAAATGAGTGAAAAGCACATAAAATGATCTATTGACTTACATCCGGGTTCATCATAAATGACCATAACAATAAAATCAAGCACACACCTTTGCTATTAAACAACCGTAACAAGAGAAGTAATTCATCTCATTTCCCGTAAAAGTCAATTATTTCCAATCCATAAAGCACCACATGTTCATAACGATTCAAGAATCCATTGGCATAAATATTTAAACTACCCTAGGACACTTGTAGCTTGTAGCTCATTTATGACTTCCCCTAACTTCTACAACAAATCAACAGCACACTATTAAACGAATCTTGAAAGTTAGGGTCACCCAACTACCACTCTGGTGAAGCAGTAGAGAAAAGCAAACCTTAAACTGATATTTATCAAATGCTAGGTTAATCAAAATGCAACCTGTGGATTAGGAAAAATGAACATCATCGTAATATGAGAATTCAAGTTTTCTAGCTCACTTAATTACTTGCATCTCCAAATTAATACTCAAACATAAAGGAAGGAAGTTACAAACTTTAAACTTTCATCACCCAAAAGCGGTTTTGGACTGTTATCAAAGTACAACCTGGACGCATTTTCATAAATTGCAGTAAAAGAGCAAAAAGAAGGAACTGGGTTTACCTGATTAAAAATAACGTGAACATGTGATAAAATCAAATGCCAACCATCTTAAAGAGAATAAAGCAGAGGAATCCAAGGAAGATAAAGAGGAATAAGTAATCAACAAAAACGAAGAACTTGGTTGATCCATGATTTTTCTTGTTCTTGCTGTAATTGCTCAGCTTTGCTTCATCGTCCAGTGATACAAGTTTGGCCATTGCATCAAAATTGCAGCTTTGATAGGAATCTCTAGAATCTAGGGTTGCAAAGGTAAGCAGAGATTTGGGGATCTGAATTTTGATTTTGATTCCTTTCCGTTTTCTGTTCTTTAAAACGGTTGGTCACTTGGTTGTCTATCCCGCGCGCTTTCCCACTTGCCCGAGTAACAGGTTTTCAGTTCAGGCCTACATACAAATATTACGAATTTACCATGCTTTAATAATTCTAATTTTTTTTTTTATTCCCAGTTATCTAAAATCTGTTTTCCAAATTGTTTTCCTTTTATAAAATACATTTTTTTAATAGAAAACTAAATTTAGCTATATGAGTACATTTTACATAGCTTTTTTTTCCCCCTAAATGACAAGTTCAAGGGACAAATTGGACATTATTTCAATATAGAAACTTCAAGTAAAAGTGGATAAAAGATTTCAAGGCTGAAATCAAGAAGGCATGAACTGAATTTTGTACTCCTTTCAGGTGATTAATAACTAGTGCTTCATATACATTCTCCCTTGTCATCATTTCAATATATCCATTCGCTACAACAATGGGGCAATATTTGCCGCTCCGTTCTCTGATTCTCAATGTGGATTTGACAGTGAGACTGTAAACATATGTAAAAGAAAATAATAAATACAGTTCCATGATCTGATTAGCCTTTCCTCATGTCCATTCTATTGAAATATGTTTGACTTCTAGAAGCAGAGAGGTGGACATGGTAAATCAATCTATAGACCAACAATTACAAATTCCTTCACAATTCCCATAGAGTTATATGACCTTCCAGTTACTCCTGCAAAATGAGACCAAAAGATGAGCAAAAGCATGCACATGCATTCAGCAGAAGGAATCATTTTTTTCTGTTGGATTTCTATTCCCATAGAACTGCAAGGAGTTATCATTTGGTACAAATGAACATTGCACTCAAAATCAAGCTCTGGAATTTTCTTTTTGTGAATACAACAACAGAGGCCATATCATATAGATTCAACTAGTAGGTCCAGAAAAAGAAGGAAAAGTAATTTTGGTTAATAGACATCCAGATTAAGTGGACTTTCCAATAAAGTGTTTGACTGCAAGAAACAGTTCCGGAAGGGAAGTAGAGTTGTAATGTACCTCAGATGGATTGGTTGAAGAATTTGAGTTTGATTCTGATGTTGCCTCTGATATTCGAGACTCTGACTTCTCATTTGAATAACTACAAAAACAACCAAATAGAAAACATTAATTGATAAGAACTAGAGAAGCCATTTGAGAAGTCAGCAAATATAAAAAGCATTAGCACTCTTTTTTTGTTCATGGTTGAACCACAAGGAGGGAAATTGTCGCAAAAGATCTTATGCCTCTTGACATTAGTGCAGATTTAGTTATGAACAAAGCAGAATAGAGACAGAGGATACATATAGTCGATCCCAACTAATTTGGGACTAAGGCTTAGTTGTTGTTGTCTGTGTCATGGTTCTTCAATTTCAGAAGTTATTTCAAACCTTACCCTTTGGTTGCCAGAAATGCATAGGACAAGACAAATGAACAGTATAAAACAGAAAGATGAGAATAATGTTATAATTGACAGTAAAGCATGGTAAAACCAAGAGCAAACCCAGAAATTAACCATGCTGAAGATCTAATTGTTTGCACAGGAGGGTTAACATTACTACTTTTTTCTTTCTTTATTTATTTTCTTTTATGAGATATGAAGCATGTGTGTACTATACATGGGGTTAATAACATGAGATGCTTACGTAGAGAGTATGGTGACCCAGATGAGTTCCACGCAATCCACCCAAAGAAGTCTTTGCTCAACAGGGATAATACCATATGTAATCAAGTGAGCAAAAGGCCAAAGCTTCCATCCTGCCTGCCAAAAACAGTTTGCAACCAGATACCAATGAATTGAAGGAGGAATTAGAAATAAATAGCAAAGAAATCTTAGTTTATGTTGATAAGTACAGACATGGTAAAAGTACTCAGCCAAACAGCTGAACAGACTTCAAAATAGCAGTTTTACATCTCATTCTAGGTCAGCAAACCATGGGCACATTCTTTCATAAAACTAATCTCAACATCATAAATTGCATTATCATCATGGGAAATGCTATCATGCATAATTAGTCTATGTATGTGGAACCAGTTCTTACAGTCAACAGAGGCCAAAATGTTGCTGTCAGTTCACTGAAAATATTGGCCGGTAACTCCAAACGAAGGAAACCCAACACTGTGAAATAGATGCTGTTCCAAATTGCTGCCCACACTGTTTGGTCAAAGGCAACTTTAGCAGGGACCACCCACCAATCTTCAAAAGGAAAAAGAGCCTATAAATCCAAATAAACTATTTCAGTCACACATATAAAACTACAAATTAAAAAAAAAATGTGAACCATAACTAGCACCTCACAGAATTGGTAGTAATAATGAGAAAGCGATCCATGAAGAGTAAACCCAACAAGCCCAGATCTAAACATACGTGTCCGGTCAAACTCAAAAATTGGTTTTCCTTCATAGCACTGCGTATTCAGAAGGGTATAACCAAAGAACTCTGGTTAAAGCATTGATAACCTTTTTAAGGCATTGATGGAAAAGAAAAACCCCCAAAGAGCAGACTTACTTGTGCAATCCAATCTCCTATAGAGTATACAATCCCACTAATAGCCATTTTGGCTAACACAGGGTTTGTTTTGAGAGCTTGTTCATATGCAATCCAATTGTGTTCAGGCACATACCGTAGTACCTCATAAAGGGTCCACCCCTGAAAATTGGATAACCTTATCAGAGAATTCCTGAGCACAAAAATAAATTCTACAACTAGGAATGGCAAATATGATCCTTACTGATTGAAATATCAAACAAAACGTTTTAATACTAAATTTCAGCTCTTTTTTCCCACTATTAATTGTTTATCCCCTGGTCATTGAAGGAAATTCACGAGATGCTTGATAATTTGTCTGGAAACTAATAATCAGCTCAAGAAGATATAATAAAACCTCAACATTATGAAAAGCTATAGGAAAAATTAGCAAAATTTAATAACAAAATGGTATTAGCACTTATAAGATTAATCAAAAGGGAAAGTAACCATAAAAGAGAATAAGCTCTAAAATTTACAAACAACTAAAATCCTCAAACTTATTTGCTAAACTCAAAGCAACATAATATCAGAAATTTAAAAACATCACTTACATGCCAATAATCGTGATCAATAGTGAGCAACTTACTGACAGCAAGAGTCCCAAAACCCAAAACAATATTAGCGTTAATTGCTCTGCTTATGCACTTCTCTTCATCACCATTTCCATCGCCTTGTCCTTCCTCTTTGATAGAAGAAGATGAAAGATCCTCCAAATCATTAGACCCAGGGAAGAATGAAGGGATTTCTTGATCCTTCAGACGACTATCCTTTACTGGAACTTCCCTGTCCTCCGTTAGCGATCCAATTGCCCATCTTTTTCTGTTATTTGTTAAAAGAAGCGAACTTTTTGATGGTTTAGGTTTTCTAAAGAGTCCGGTAGAGAGGAGAAGAGAAGAGGTGTTAGGTTTATGGGATAGTTCGATGGCTTTGGAAAGTGAAGAGATTTTGCGAGGAGCGAAAAAGTTAAGAGTAGCCATTGATATTAAGTTGGTAAGGTTTTGAAGAAAGAACAATAGAACTACAACAAAAGGGAATTTGGATTGAGGTGAGAGTTCCTGTTACCATTTTCCTTTCCTTAAACAACCTTACAGGAACAGCAGGAAACCGGCTTTTCTTGGCTTTTTATGAGTCAGAGGGTCTAAAACTTTTTTACTTTTCTTTCCTTTGAAAAAATTAACTTCCACATTATCCATTACCATAATTTCATTATGAAATAAAAAGATCCCCAAATTTCAATTTGTCTCTCGCTTCTTTTATTAAAATTCATCATTACATTATAAATAAATTAGATATTATAATCAAATTTTACAAATAATTTCTGTTAAAGGGGAAAAGGAAAACCCTTGTAAAAGCTAAAAAGGCCGCGAGCAGGAGACTTTTACAGCTCCCTCCGTTTCCACTGGCTTCTACCAAAGGCGTACTGAATTGGACATTTGGAACCAAAAACCCTGATGAGGAGACTGTTACTGAGAGCTCCTTGTACTCTCTCTGCAGTCCTTCAATTTTCTGAACTTTCCTTTCCTTGCAACAATGGTGGGTCTCTTCCAAGGTTGGGTTCAACTCCCAGCTTCAACTCAAATCCCAGATGGATCTTCATGTCCAACAATTCTCTCCCACCTCCAGAATGGATAGACCCTTTCCTTGATCTATCTGATGTAGTCTCAAGTACCCCTCGAAACCTTGAGCCCTCTCCTTGGGTTCACCAAATTATTAATCTTTTAGATGGGTCTTCGAATATGGAATCCAACCTAGATTCTTTTTGTCACAAGTTCTTGATCAAGTTGTCACCCAGTTTTGTCTCGTTTGTTTTGAGGTCCATTGAGTTACAGAAAAATATTGATGTTGCTTTGAGGTTCTTCACTTGGGCTGGTAAGCAAAGGAAATACATTCATAGCCTTGAATGTTATGTTTCTTTGATTGATGCTTTGGCTATACATCGTGAGGTGGACGGAGTTAAGTTTGTGTTTAGTCAGTTTAGAGAAATGGGATTTTTAATGACTGTTCATTCGTCGAATTCTTTGATTAAGAGCTTTGGGAGTTTGGGAATGGTAGAGGAGCTACTATGGGTGTGGCGTAGAATGAAGGAAAATGGGATTGAACCAAGTTTGTTTACGTATAACTTTCTGCTTAATGGTTTGGTTAATTCTAAGTTTGTTGAATCCGCTGAACGGGTTTTTGAGGTTATGGAGAGTGGAAAAATTGGGCCAGATGTTGTTTCATATAATACAATGATTAAAGGGTATTGTGAAGTTGGGAAAGCGCAGAAAGCATTTGAGAAATTAAGATCTATGGAGTCAAGAAGCGTGGCACCCGATAAGATTACTTATATGGCTCTGATTCAAGCTTGTTATGCAGAGGGAGATTTTGATTCTTGTTTAAGTCTTTATCACGAAATGAATGAGAAAGGTTTGGAAATTCCACCACATGCGTATAGTTTGGTGATTGGGGGGCTTTGTAAAGAAGGGAAATGCATGGAAGGATATACTGTTTTTGAGAATATGATTGGGAAGGGATGCAAAGCAAACGTGGCAATATATACAGCTTTAATCGACTCAAATGCAAAATGTGGTAATATGGGAGAAGCCATGTTACTCTTTGAGAGGATGAAGAAAGAAGGGCTTGAACCGGATGAAGTTACTTATGCGGTCATTGTTAATGGTTTGAGTAAGAATGGGAGAGTGGATGAGGCTATGGAATATATGGAGGTTTGCAGAAGCAGTGGAGTACTGGTCAATGCCATGTTTTATTCTAGTCTCATTGATGGTTTAGGAAAGTTGGGGAGAGTAGATGAAGCTGAGAAACTTTTTAAAGAGATGGTCAAGAATCAATGCCCACCAGATTCGTATTGTTACAATGCTCTTATTGATGCACTTGCAAAGTATGGCAAGATCGATGAGGCATTAGCAATCTTTAATAGAATGGAGGTTGAAGGCTGCAATCAGACAATTTATACATACACAATAGTCATAAATGGATTGTTCAGACAACACAGAAATGAAGAGGCATTGAAGCTGTGGGATGTTATGATTGACAAGGGTATCACGCCAACTGCAGCTGCTTTCAGGGTTTTATCAACTGGGCTCTGTCTATCTGGTAAGGTGGCCAGAGCTTGCAAGATTTTGGATGAGCTGGCACCAATGGGTGTTATTCCTGAGACAGCTTTTGAGGATATGCTTAATGTGCTTTGTAAAGCTGGCCGTGTCAAGGAGGCTTGCAAATTGGCTGATGGAATTGTTGATAGGGGCAGAGAAATACCGGGAAGAATTCGCACAATTCTTATCAATGCCTTGAGGAAAGCAGGCAACGCAGACTTGGCCTTGAAGTTGATGCATAGCAAGATAGGCATTGGGTATGATAGAATGGGTAGTGTTAAGAGGAGAGTAAAGTTTCGGATGCTAGTTGAAAGTTGATTCTTGATCCAGATCTTAGATTCTGTAACTTGTTCAGCTATTAATCTGAACAGTTGTAACTATCTTGCTCATTCTTGTCATTTCATATTGAATTCAAGAAGAAGTTTGACATAACTGGACAGAAAACTTTGTCAGCTGTAGCAATTGTATGGAAAAAGTTTTTGCAGACAAGTCTGATAAGTTGTCTTCAGTTGCTAGGAGCATCCCCCATTCCTGTATTTTAAGTCTCATGTTTCAGTTTCACAAAAATGGTTCACACCTTAATGCTCCTCTGGAACAAATAATGATGTCAGCACAATTATTGGATTGGCTAACATATTTTGAAGTGGACAGTTCTGCAGCATCAGGTAATGAAAAATCTACAACTTACTCAATTTACTGCATATTTTATGTACAGGGTGGTTTTTTTTACGGGGCACTACATGTCCTCTGTACTTCACCTGCAGCACTATCACTCTCACTCCCACTCCCACGTAAAAAAAAAAAAACTGAATGTGCATGTGATAAATTATCTGATATCTCTACACCTTAATCTGGAGGACAAAATTAACACAAATCTCTATGAGTGGCTGACGCACCATGTTGATTTTTCAGAGCATATTAAGACAACTCTTTCTTCATTTGTTTTCTTTATTCATATTCCTTTAACATGGTTTAAAAGCTGGAAGTAAATTTTTCTTAAGCCATGTTGGCAATTTTATTTTTGAGAAACTGTTCTATAAATTGCATCAAAGAAACAATAATAAATTCATGACATTCTGATGCTGGCATGGAGATTTATATAGGGGATAGAGCGAACCTTTCAATTGAATAATGAGAAAGACCTTAAATTTTTCTGTCAGAGTTATTTCATTATGGTTTTCTTCATAAGCAAATTAAAAAAATTGGAAGAGATTCCCACTTCTTTTATGTGTAGGAAGACGAGTTCCTTTGATCGCAGATTATGTCCAAATTTCGGGCATTTCTACTTGAAGTGTTGGTTTTTTTTAGGGTAGCTGTTAGCTTTTTTGCATTTTCACAGATGACATGTTATTTGTGCTAGTCTTGACTTGGTCTTAGAGTTGTTTTTTGCTTTAGGCTTAACTTTTGGGCCTTGTTTTAATCTTTGAACCCTTATAATATTGTAAACCTAAAAAGAAAATTAAGCACTTTTGTTGATGATTTATCAACAATATTTTGCGACTAAATGCTACGTGCAAATGAAATATCTAAGGATTTTAATCCTCAAATTGATGTGCATTAATATTGCTTACACATTATTCTCTGGTGAAATCGGCAGTGACATCTGTTTATTTTTGAGGCTTTCCAGATATTATTGAATCATCTTTGGAACTTGATAAAATGAGCAACAGATTAGCGTGCCTATATGGCGAAGATGGCATCTCACATTTATGGCATGGTTCTGACAGGTCTGCATCTTGTATCTGATATTTATTGTTTTGAGATAGGATAGCCTTGCACACCAAATGGCCTGCCTCACCCTGCACCTCCCTCTCTCTCCTTTTTCCTCTTATCTATTCTCCAGTTTCATATATTCTCCCTTAGTTTCCCCCTTTCAGGTGCCCTAGGATATGGTATTGATGATCAACACTATTTTTTATCTGCAGTTAAGGACTCGTTACTGATAATTATCACATAGCTTTTTGCCCATCGTGCTGAAAATCATTACCATATACAAGAAAAAAGCTTGTAAAGCCATTTGATTGGATAATAGGAATCCCACAGATACTGCAATTTGTCAGGTCAGAGAGCAGCGTCCTGGGGCAGTAAACTACCAAAGTTGGCTCCAATTAAATGGCGGATTGTGCAAGATTGATTTTGGGCCAATCAATAATCACTGTCTTGCTCTATTTTTTGAATTATATCTTTATTTTGCTAAATGTTTGATATCTGATTTTTTTAATGATCTCTTTACATATAATTAGCGAATTCTTTGAGTGGTCCCAATAAATAAGTATAGTTATCTGTTTTGAGTAGTCCATTTTGTGCTATGTCCTTGTTTGTCAACATAGCCAATTGACCCCAATGCCAATTTGCATTAGTACTTTCTCTTTCAGTGGCAATCGGTAAGGTTCTACAGGTGACTCAAGAGGTTGTGGTGGCAATATCTTTTGTTTCACTCAATAAAATTTCCTTGTCTGGAATCTGAAAGTTAATGGCAGGTTTGTAGCAACTTCAGCAAAGAAAATGACTAATTCTGATGCCACTATCTTAGGTCAATGAAGAGGTAGTGGATAAAAATTCTTGGAGCAATGACCGGACTGAGTTAAATACATCCAATAATGTGTGGTAAGCATGCTATTAAAAGAAATCAGAATATTTTTGCAAACAATAATCACAAACTTAAAATCATCCCTAGTAGATCAATTGCATCTTGCAATAGTGAAAAAGTTGCAGGTACTTCATTTCTTCAAGTGACTTGTCTTTACAACTTGTAGCTGGACCTTTTGGAACTGTAGTCAACAAGAAGGAAATGACTGTGATTGGCTTATTCTTGTTGGAATTTATTTCCACCCACTTTTGTCGCTGAAATGAAAGCCTGGAGCTATGTGGGGAAGCAGAAGAGAAATCATGAATGCTACATTAAATCATCATTTAAGTTGAACACTTCAATTATGTTCATCCAATCAAGCAGAATATTAAGTGCGCCATGAAGAGAATCTATTGTGCATTGTAAGTATGTGTACGTGATGCACAATCAATTCAAGATAGCATAGTTGTTTGATTTCTCAGATGATTGGATATATAGACACTTGCAATATTTGGATGGCTTATGATTATTGGGAACTAGGTGTCTGAAAAATTGAATTTTGATGCTAATTGTAAGGTTATTCAATTCTGCATGGCAAGATTGCATAAGGGCTAATGATTTCTGAAAATAATAGCTGTATTTTTGTGATTAGCAAATAAGGATTGTGTGGAAAAGAAAAAAAAGATTGGAGGCCTGAGAACTGAAAATGTTAAAACATGTGGAAGATTGAAGTTGGTGAGTTGGTGTAAGAATGGAAATCTCTTTTGGAACATGTGAAAAATAAATGATAAGACAGAAAACGGCAGAACAGGGTTAAGCTTTATAGATAATCACTGCCGTAGCAATAGATTGTGGTGGTGTGTGAAGAAAATGACCTTTGAAGATTTGAATGATCACATTTGAAATTGGGTGGTTTTGAGGCATGACAAAAATGAAATCTGAACAATTTTGTTGCTTTTAGTGGAAAATTCTGTTGTGCCACAATCTTCTCCTTCTAATATAGCATGTTTTTGTGTTTCTTTTTTCCGTTTTTTTGAATAATCAGAGTTTGTATTCATATCAATCATCACACCAATCAGGATTATATCCATTTGCCCACAGTCTTTCTTTTTTTATTCATTAGCATAACATAATAAACTGTACTGGAAGAATAGCCCTTCTTTGACTTTTACCATTAATTTTGTTTCAAAGTAATAAAGGAAAATTACTTTTTTATCCATATACTATTTATTTTGTTATTTTATATGCTTTATAATTTAATTTTCTTTCAATTTAGAAGTTAATGGAGATGTAATTAATATCATTAATGATGTATTATCTTTTCTAATAATTAATAAAATTAATTATATTAATATATAAAGCGTTTCAGTTTCTTTTTTTAATAATTCATAATATCATTAATAAAATATTAAACAAAATAATAATAGCAGTAATATTTTAATTTCTTTTTTCTAATACCATATTATTGTTATTAAATATGAAACAAAGAGTAAGTTATGAATTTATCCCATCTTTATTTGTTCTTTCAAGAATATTTTTAAGTTTAAAAAATTAATAATAATAAAGTAGATTATAAATTTTTTTTTCTCTTTTTAGTTTTTATATTGAAAATTTTAATTATTGCATCATTTCGAGATATTAGTCAAGTTATATATTTATATACAATTTTAAGTATTTTCTTTTTTTTTTTTTTATTTATTTAAAGAAGCATAATAGAAAGATGCCAAGCTGGCGAGAGTGGTTATTGTTTCGGTCCCCTGGCACATTCTTCTCCATATCTTTTTTTTAAATCAAGAACCTCTCTCTCTTGGAAAAAGAAAAGGAAGAACTGAATTAAAAAGAAAAATGATAATTCTATTGTCATGTCTTGTGGTGTAGAAGCTATCGTACAGTTCCAAGATGGATCTTCTGCAACATGAGTAGTCTCATTGAGCTTTTCAATAATACAGGGACAAATGACACCCTCAAGATAATATAAAACACAGCCGAGAGAAGGATATTACAATGAAATGTGGGGCTCCTTTTGTATACATCAAGCATGTATAATTAATTTTGAGAGGTATATAGACATGATCCCCCACTAAACAGCAATATATTGGCACCCACTTTAACTGTTTCGATAGTAATCCACCGAAAAAAAAGAAAGAATGGAACCATCCTTTGATATTATTGCTTGGTTTGATAGTGTATCGGAGAAAGCTGGCCTTGTCCAGACGGAGACTCTTCGCCGGATTCTTGAACTCAACTGGGGTGTGGAGTATCTGAGGAGATGGTTCGGAGATATCAAACTTCAAGACTTGGATGCATGTGCATTGGAATCTCTATATACTTCTTTGGTGCCTCTTGCTTCCCATGCAGATTTAGAGCCTTATATTCATAGAATTGCAGATGGAGACACGTCTCCTCTACTTACTAAACATCCCATAACTTCTCTCTCCTTGAGGTGGGTTATTTTTTTAGAATAACTACATAACATGTGGAATAGAGAATATACAAGTCAAAGAAGGCCAACTTCAATGGATTGCGAACCATTTGATTTGATTCCTTTTATTCACTTTATACCATTATCACTTTTTCTTTTCTTTATTGAATTTTCTGATTTAAGATTATTCTGATAATTGATTTTAGTGGTTTCTGCTATTCTTTAGCTCTGGAACTACAGAGGGTAGACAAAAGTTTGTTCCTTTCACTCCCCATAGCTCCCAAACTACTCTTCAAATTTTTAGTTTGGCAGCTGCTTACAGATCAAGGTTTAAACCAGAACTCTCCCTTTCCTTCTTTTCTTTTTTTTAATCATTTCTTGGCTTATGGTGTAAACTAATTATCCAGTTCCTTCTTGCTTATATTATATATAGGGTTTATCCAATAAAAGAAGGAGGGAAGATCTTAGAATTCATATATGGCAGCAAACAGTTCAAAACAAAAGGAGGGTTAACTGTAGGAACAGCTACAACCCATTATTATGCAAGTGAAGAATTCAAGATCAAGCAAGAAAAAACCAAGTCCTTCACATGTAGCCCGCAAGAAGTGATTTCTGGTGGAGATTATAAGCAATCCACTTATTGTCATCTTCTTCTTGGCCTCTTCTTTTCTGATCAAGTAGAATTCATAACCTCCACTTTTGCGTACAGCATAGTACATGCCTTCACAGCGTTTGAAGAGCTATGGAAAGAAATATGTAATGACATTAAAGAAGGCACTTTAAGTTCGAGAATCACTGTACCTAAAATGAGAAAAGCTGTTTTGGATATAGTTTCAACTCCAAACCCATTTTTAGCTTCAAGAATTGAAGAAAGCTGCAAGAACTTAGAAATTCTTGATTGGTTTGGTTTGATTCCTAATCTTTGGCCTAAAGCAAAGTATGTATATTCTATAATGACAGGGTCAATGCAACCTTATTTGAAAAAACTAAGGCATTATGCAGGTGGGTTACCATTAGTGAGTGCTGATTATGGATCTACAGAAAGCTGGATTGGAGTTAATATAGATCCTTCTTTGCCTCCGGAAAATGTTACTTTCGCAGTTATACCTACTTTTTCTTATTTTGAGTTCATGCCACTTTATAGACAGAATCAAGATTGTAGTTCTGCTAACGATGACTTCATAGAAGATGAGCCTGTTCCACTCTCTAAAGTCAAATTTGGACAAGAATATGAGATTGTTCTCACTACTTTTACTGGTGAGTTTGTATTTTCTTGTTAATCTTTTTTCAACTTTTCTTTTTCATTTTAACACAAGGAAAGGTTAACTTGAGGTTTTTTTTTTTCAAGAAACAAATACTGAGGTTTCATTACACAAATTTTTAACTGATACAAAGTAGCTAATAGAGAATATCACCCATATTGTAAAGATCAGAAACGAAACAAAATGTCAAACAGACAGACCCAACTGAGCAATTGTAGACGTATGATAATAGGAATGGACATATTGTCCTTTCACATTTAACCCACTATAAATAAGTCCACTTTTATCTATTTGTTTTTTATTCCTCATCGTTGCCATGTTAATCCTAGACCATGCCAGGCATTGAGTTGAGACTGTCTACAGATGAGCAAGTCCATCATCTAATCCTTTTCAATCATACCCTAATCCTAGTCCAGTTTAGGAAAGTTACAGTTCAATAGTTAGTTATGAAACTGGCATGTAGATATTTAGATGCAAGCTTATTGCAGTAAGGTCTAATTTTGTCGTGCATATACACTCGGTGATGGTGCAGATCATACTTTTTTTTTAGTATCGAAAAAAGAGATTTGAATTTAGATCTATTATCAAATGTTACATACATTTACTATGTCCATATATGAAAATGTCCAATTTCTTTCAACTACATATATATATTATCATAAAATATCTCAGTTGATGACAACCAATTCTTTTGGCTTGTTTTTCCAGGGCTTTATAGATATAGACTAGGGGATGTAGTAGAAGTTGCTGGTTTCTACAAAGGGACCCCTAAACTGAACTTCATATGCAGAAGAAAGCTAATACTAACAGTAAACATAGACAAGAATACAGAAAAAGACCTTCAACTAGTGGTGGAGAGAGGGTCTCAGCTACTGAGCAAGGCTAGAGCAGAGCTTGTAGACTTTACAAGCCATGCTGATGTGGTGAACCAACCTGGGCATTACATAATTTACTGGGAAATAAAAGGAGAGGTAGAAGAAGGTGTTCTTGGAGAGTGTTGCAGAGAAATGGATGAGTCTTTTGTCGATCACGGTTATGTGGTTTCAAGAAAATCTCACTCTATTGGACCTCTTGAGCTTTGCATAGTAGAGAAAGGAACTTTCAAGAAAATCTTGGATTATTTCATAGGAAATGGAGCTGCTTTGAGCCAGTTCAAGACACCTAGGTGTACAAGCAACCAAGTTCTGTTGAGAATTCTTAATGTTTGTACCATTAAAAGGTTTGTTAGCACTGCATATGGTTAATATGTTCATTATTGAAAGTGGGTTTCTCTTCAAATAACATTCTATAACCAAGCTAGCTAGATTTCTTCTTTGAAATTCTAGATCAATAAGAGATGGAAACAAAAATTTTGCCATTTTCCCCCCTTTTTCTTAATTTTAACTTTATGACTTAATTCATCCCTAAATGGCATTTAATTTTTGTTGTTAAATCTATCGAAAAGCATAAGATTATCCAGTCCTACCTTGTTCTTTCTCCTTTTTTTTAAAAAAAAAAAAAAAAAAAAAATCATAATGGAAAGTGATACCAAACTCACTTTCATAGAAAGCTAATAGGTAATGACTCAATTCTCCACCATTTTTTAGAAAAGAATTGGTTGAATTTAAAGATTTATATAAATTAAATGAATTAGAAAAGTTTGAAAATTTACTAAAGTGTGTATTCTTCTAAACGGATTTACTAAATTATTTGTAAATAGTTATATTATTTTAGCAATTAAATTTAATAAATAAAAAGTTTACCTCATAGTTTTTCTATTCGGACATTAAAATAAATAAATGTGTTAACTTTAAAAACAATTACTCCATATAAATTTATTGTACCATTATATTACTGCTATCAATAATCATTCTAATTCATTAACTATTACGAAAAACTATCTGTGAATGCGTTAGTTACAGGTAGCATACAACTGGAAAAACACATTTTAATGGGAGCTCTATGAAATTCTCTCGATGAGATAGATTAGTTTGAAGTTATAGATCCCTCCATATCTCCCATAAATGCGGGCACACCTGTAAGTATGTACCTTAAATGCCGAGGTACAGTTTTTGACATATAAGATCCCATGCCATGGTAATTTGCTCCAGCTGGTTAGTGTTTCATTTCCATTTCTTCTTCTTCTTCTTCTTCTTTCTTCCTTTCTGCATATATAGGACAAGTGTTACAGTTTGAGTTATAAATAAATTATATATATACCCATACCCATCCTTTAATTAGGAAAGGAAAAATAATATTATTGAGAAGAATCTTGCGATGTGAGGTTGACACTCAGAAACTGAACAAAGGCAATAAAAATCCTGCACAACCACAACAGATGATATTAAAATATACATGGCTGACAGTCGGAATCCATTTAATGCACATGCATGTCAACTTGCAATAGTGGTTTTATGGGTTACATAATAATTTTAGCTAGCTACTTAGCTCACCATCACTCATCATTTTTCAATATTTTGCATTGATAAGATTTCAAGATTGGACAGAACACAAACTTCATACAAACTAAAAACTTGGTAAACAAAAGTTAAATTCATGCATATGCATTCCTAAATTGAAGACTCAAGAACTGAATTCAATACATACTTCAAATTTTTTTTCAAAAAAAAGTAGTTCCATGGTGCAAAAGAAATGGCAGTGTATTTGATATCTTTGCAGATTTCTGATACATGGCCCCATATTTCACTCCTCAATTATGTTATTTTTACTGGCAGACAACCATTTGAGACGGGAGCAAATTAATAATTAAATGAATGATTGTATTTGTAGACGCAGATGCAAATGCATGACAGCAGAATACAGGACATAGACCTGTCAGATTTACCTGTTGAAAAAGATCAAATTAAGACTAGTGCTCTAAATGAAATAAGCTATTGAGGGAAATGCTCGAGACAAGGCTCATCTGAAAAGATGAAATTAAGACTTACTGCTGTGAATAAAATAAGCTGTTCGCAAACAATATGAAACAAGGGTCAGCTCATTCCATAAGTTTATCAAACTGTTGAAAATGCATGACGGAACAGGACATACGCATCGTCAGATTTATGCTACCCGTTGAAAAGATCAAATCAAGACGGCACGTTTGAAGCTGATGAGTTTGAAAAGCACATGTCACTGTTGAAGTTCGTTTTTAGTGTTAGAGTGGCAAACGGTACAGAGTCGATAAAAGTAAAAGGACGGTTTTTTGGCATACATAATCGTTCAATACGTACTGGACCACCTAATCCTATTTAATTTTAGTTTTTTTTTTTCAATTTTAAATATATAGTATGTTTTTTATTTTTAAACAAGTATTCCCATTTTTTTTTTCTCCGCAATGAATTCCTCCATGCCAGCTTTTTTGCCTCTGAGGGCGAGCAGGAAGAATCCAAAAAAAAAGAAACGAAGGGCTTCGCTTTTGCCACGTAAAATGCAATTTCTGTTTGCTGGCATGGCAATAGGTGCTCAAATGTCAACACTTAACACCTTCCTTTGAAGTGGACGGACTTAAATGGCGCAGCGACCCATCTAATATTTGCTTTCCATCCTTGTCAGTTCATCATCGCAGATTCAAAGTTCCCTCCCAAAACTAGTATCAGCTTTTGTATCTCTCTAGACTCTACAACTTGGAAGAAATATAAGCAAGACAAAAACAAAATACATGGACCAACTTGCATAGTAGTTTAATAGTAATCATGAGATATTATTTAGTCCTAATCTTGATTAAAAAACAGTATCTAAATCTAACATCTTGTTCCTACACGCTTAAACAGTAATCACTCTATGCAGTATATCTTTGACTATTATTGTTAGGGCTACACAATATTGCTGTTTTCCTTTGTCCAATAAATCCCCCAGGGGGTTCAACTTATAGCCCAGCCTTGAAGCAATCATGGGCTAACCAAAAATTAGTAGGGGTTCAGCTTCCTGTTGGAAACCCATTGGATCTGTCAAGAAATGAACCCATAAAAGCATCCAACGTTACGGCAAATAAAATTAACAGGGAAGCAAACAAACAAGAGCCAAACAAAGAAAGAAACATTTTTTACATAGAAGGTAACAAATGGAGCAAGTTTGGATACAAAGGAATCTAGAAGATTGGTTTCCATTGACCACCTTTCTCTGTGTACTTCCCAATGCTAATTTCTTTGTCAATATCCAAATACAAAAAAAAAAAAAAAAAAAAAAATACCAATATCTTATCTTGAAACAAGAAACTTGGATTTCTCCTCCTAGAGCCAGGAATGCTTACCTCACTTCCTTCACCTACTTTCATATTCGATACTAACAACTTAAAACTCCCTAGTTTTTCACACATGCCACTCTGCTATATCTTCCCTCAACTTCACTTAAGCAAATTCTCCCATATTCACAGAAGCACACACAGGCCAAGCAACAAACACATGGATTCTCTTTCCCCTCAATCACCTTCACAATCATCACAACAAAATCCTCCCTCGAATTGTGGCATATTTGTATCATTTTGCTCTAGAGATGCATCACCTAATGGTGACACCAACATTTCCAACTGGATAGAGTGTTACAATCCATCACTCAATGCCTCGCACCATGTTACAAGAATTCCAGGTCTTATTGAGAACCATGTGCTAAAGGATTTCTCTATGGTCTCCATTGGTAACTCAATATACATAATTGGTGGTCGGCTTTGTCATAAGTTACCTGGCCTTGTCCAAGATGAAGTAGACCTTGAGGTGCGATCATCAGTGTTACGTTATAACATACGCGACAATGAATGGTATAACTGTGCCTCAATAAACACTCCAAGGTTTGATTTTGCATGCACTGTAAGTGACAATAAAATCTATGTTGCTGGGGGCAAGTGCACGCTGACATGTCCACGTGGAATTTCATCGGCTGAGGTGTATGATCCAGCATTGGATGAGTGGAAAACACTGCCTAAAATGAGTTCATTGAGGCACAGATGTGTAGGGGTGACATGGCAAGGGAAAATTTATGTGATGGGAGGTTTTGCTGAGAGAGGAGACTCCAATAATACAGAAGGGCCTTGGCACACATTGGAAAGGAGTTCTGCTGAAGTGTACGATTCAGAGCATGACAAGTGGGATTTTATGCTGGGAATGTGGCAACTAGACGTTCCACCTAATCAAATAGTAGCTGTGAATGGCAATTTATTTAGCTCCGGGGATTGCTTAAATGCTTGGAAGGGTCATATTGAGGCCTATGATGGGAAACTCAATATTTGGAATGAGGTTGATGGATCACATTTGGAAACTCTATCCTCTCCTGTTTCCACATCAGATGCCACAGAGGCAAACTGGCCACCCATCCAACGGCTTTACCTCACCATGGCACCCATTGGGACCCATTTATACTTCTTAGCAGGTTATAGGATGCCAGGTGAGAAATCCAGATCAATGTCGGTTGTCCATGTGTTTGACACATCAGCAAACAGATATGGGTGGAGGAGCTTTGAACCTATGGAGGAAGAAGGAGAAAAAGAACTCTGTAGTCATTGCTGTGTAGCTAGACAGACCTTATAGAGTGACCAATATCTGGAACTCTTATCCTACATATTTTACTACTCCCATTATGATACTGTTGTAAAACAGAGGGCCATGAGGAGCTAGTCCAGAGGATGAAACAAAAAGAAAAAAACACCAGACCTGCAGAAGCTTAGAATAGAACTTCCTCTGTATAAATAGGTTTGCTACTTGGTCATTATGTTTGAAAAATCAGCTCATTGAATCAGACAAATTTGCAATGTCACAATTTTCTTGCTTACATTCATAATCTGATATAAGCAAAGCAATGATCAGATCAAAAGCAAGGATCATCCTATCACTGGACCAACAAATCTAAAACTACAAAAAGAAAGAAGTTAGGCCATACATATTTGAAAGTGTTGATAAATTCTTTGAACCACAAACTTCATCAATAATAAACTGACCAGATCAAAAGAATTTAGACATAAACAAATTCATTTGGAGATTGCACTACAGAAAAAAAATATTCAAGAAACGAACAACAATAAGAATACATAAAGGATGCTCAACTTGAACACTGCAGCTTGTTTCTAACAACTGCTGCTTGCACTCATAGGCCAAATTAATTAGAGCAAGAAAAATCAACAGACTTGGCTTTTAGCGCCAATAACCTGAGCAGAGTCCGATTCCATATTTCCATGATATATTCTTGCTTTCTAGAATAGTTATACAGTACTACAGTTGAAAGACATGAAATTGAACGCATCGAGACGACAATATCGACTGAAAAACCACACTTTTTAGCGAAAACCAGCTTTAGTTTAAGAGAGACGATAAATTTGGATCAAAAACGTTTTGATAGAAACTAAGGAAACTGTTCGCTTAAGAGAAACAAAAATTCCCCTTGTCAATCAATGGTCGTTTTTGTTTTCTTACTGGAACAAAAGAAACAACAAAATATCTGTCGTTTTATTGGAACGACGAATTTTCCAACGACAGATCATTACACGTAAAGTCCCTAACAGCGTCTTTGACAGAAACGACATTTGAAAGAAAAAGACAAATTGTTCCATTAAAAGAGTCCCGTAAAAGCTTAACTACATACCGTTTGGCATAGAACATCCATCCACGGCAAACTAAGAAGAAAGTGGTGGAAACAAACAATACAAGAAGTTTATAATTATGTATGGAGAAAGCAAAATAAGACCTGGCCGAGGAATGATATCAACTTCTTTCTTCTGGAAACGTCGCCTCCGTCACCGGTATCGGAAGCTCAAGTTCCGGCGAAGTGGAGATGGAGGTTTCCAAGAGCAGCTAGGCATGGCAATACGTGGCCCCACCGATGTGGGCCCATCATCTCATGACAGGGTGGGCCCAAGGCGTTGAGGATGAAGCCACACACCACGGCTCACGACTTGAGCTTCCCATGAAAGAAGAGAAAGATGATGAAATGGTCAGTCGTAAAAGAAAAAGAAAAGAAAACAAAAAGTACTTTCACGTGAGAGAGCCCGAACTCGCACGGGTGACCTGTGACTCTAATAACCGCTTGTCAAGTTGACTCTCTGAGACAATTTGCGGTCGAGATTTGCATTTCCATTGCATTTGGAGATCCAGCGTAGCACTTGATCAAGAACTTCTTGTATTTTCGCGTGTCAATCAAATAGTGGCGGTGGTAGTGGGAACCACAGCTCCGAGATCTAGGACACGGGAGCCACGTGAAGACTTGGCTTCGGGTCATCTATTATCGTCTGCGGTCGCTGCCATTACTGCACATCGTAGCTTTATCATTGTTCGTACACGTGGATCTCTTTGTTGATGTGATTGGTGAGCAAATTTTTAATTTATTTGTAGTTTTAAATATCCATGTCCTCCTATTAATTATATATATATATATATATGCCATAATTTAAAACAAATTTTTTTAAAAAGATTCAACAAAATTTTTAAGTACACTATTAAATATTTTTCAAGTAGTTTTGATTAATATAAAAAAATTAAGAAAGAACATAAATAGGTTGAAATGAGGCATTTCTTTATTTATTGTTGGGGGATAAAAAAATATTATATATTATTAATCATATAATAGAATAACCATTACCTTAATTCATTTAATCGGTAATAAAAAATTTTATGATTGAGAAATTTTTTATACATTTCAACGATATTACACTTAATTAGCTAAAATTAAACTTTTGTATCATGTTAAAGAGCAAATTCATAAATTTTAAATATAATTAATTAAAACTTTATCACTTTGATCAATAAAAAATATAAATAGAACAAATTTTTAATGAATTTGAAGTAAATTGTTACTCCCACTCATTGTTAACTTTTGGAGAGTGCAAAATAACAGGAAAAAAACAAAAATATATTTGATTATTAAATCCAAAAATATGATTATTTAAACCATCAAGCTATAATCATAATCATGGCCTCACCGAAAACTTTTTGCATGTAAGAAAAAAAAAATGTATTTTTACATTAAGCTATGAATAAATCAAAATCTTCCATAATAAAGACCTCTCTTTTCAACCTTAGAAACTCACTCTCCTCCTTTTCCACATACAGTCCTCTCTCTGTTTCTATCTCTACAGTATTACCAGCTTCTCTTGACTGTTATAAGACAGCCATGACTAACTTTTAACAAAGAAGGAAAGTCCTAAAACTGTGAGATTATGAAGAGAAGGACAGTTTGTCGTTTTGACGAATGAAAGAAACAGATTTTCTGTTGCACAGTAAGATATAGTTATTGTGGAGAAATATATTACATTATGGGTAGGGAAGATGGCAGCTGGGGTACAGTGGCAGTTCCAATGGTGGCTCCTTTGAATTTAGAAAGAGAAGAGCATTGGAGACATTTTGATAACTCAGTTAATGCTGTTTCATTTGGGTTTGTGGCTACTGCTATTTTAATTTCAATGTTCCTTGTTATGGCCATTTTTGAAAGATTTCTTAGACCAAGATCATTGTCTTCCACCTCCTCCTCTGCTGCTACTACCAGAACTACAACAGATCTTGAGGCATCTGTTATTTTCCATTCCAAGCTCGATTACCCATCCCCAAAAGTACTTTCTCTCTCCCTGTCTCTGTTTCTCTCTGTTTCCTAAGTATGCTCTGTTTTGTGTGTGCGTGTGATTAGCATTTCATTGACAAAGCACAACTGAGCCAAGAATATATTCTTTTAGCTGCATTTTTCTTCTAGTTCTTTTTTTGCTTGGTTTGAGTTTCTGGGTAGAAATGGAGAGACATTAATGGCGAAATGCATTATCATTTTTTTCTTGTTTAGAAGAAAGGTATCTCTTTTATTGGTTTTTCCTCTTTCTCTGTGCATGTCTTGATACTTTTTGGATACCTGCAAATGTAATTGAGTATACTTTCCTGCATGATTGTGACTCTTCCTTTCTGCTTTCTTTTTGTTTATAATATTAGCCAATTTCTGGCACTTTTGGTCGGTCATTCTTGCAAATTCAATATTTTTTGTGGATGAGTGCACGAAACAATGTATAACTAGTCTAACAGAAAGAGGAAAAAACTTTCTCTTTGTTTCTTTTCAAATTTGTTAAGATTTCAAACAATATATCTGCTTTACAGTGACTGGAGAACATAGAAGACAAGAATAATAAGCTTCCATGCACAGCTGACTTAATTTGAAACATTTATTGTCTTATTTAGCTCAAGAAATGTTAATTCCTTTTTCCAATTAATAATGATCAGTACAATACATAAACCAACTCCTTTCAATGGACATTTGTTTGTTTGTTTGTTTGTTTGTTTGTTTGTTTGTTTGTTCATGTGTTAATTTGGAATGTCTTTGCAAAGCTTCTATATTTCTTCAGCAGAAGTGCAAGTCTAATTCCCTTTTGTTTCTACTGCTTTCTACTTGTTGAATTATGAGAAGTCAACAGTTGTCCACTAAACAGTCTCTTGCCTAACTTATGTTTAAGTTCATAACAGGACACATATATGTAAGAAAAGAAACAGATTACTTGATGAAAGTTTCTGTCTGCATATTGTAGTAGCTTGTTAGAGGCAAAAGTGTCCATTCTATCTCACCAAGCATGTGACTTTTGTCTCTACTCTCTAGTATTATGAAAAGCTAAATTGATTATAATTAAACTTATTGGGATGATAATTGTGGTGCTTAAACCATTATAAGCATTTTTTTAGAAAGAATATACATATACATATACATATATATATTAGCAATCTTCAAGGTTTGTCTCATACCATTAAATGCAGCCAAAAATGTGTAGACAAAAATAGTCAAGTTTTTCAAGCTTGAATTTTGTTGGGTATGGATACAAAAGTTCCTAACTATAGGCCACCATCGTCACCTGATATGACGCCGTAGGTGAGAATAAAATGTCCTTTGATTTGAAGTGTATATATAAGATTTATATATTGTGTGTCGCTTTGGCTTGCCATTTTGCATTGTTCCCTACCTTCTATGGCTAAGGCATGGCCACCAACTCTCCTCCTCACTGGCTAATTTTCGTTTTCTGCCGTACTTTGTTGGCTTGTGAAATGATATCAAGAACCTGTGTATTTAATGTTGATAAGACTAGGTCGTTAATTAAGGTATCTCTTGATTTATGGAAGGAGACTTGAAATCTGGAGACAGTAGAGTGTGAATGTATAGTCGGTATTTATATATGCTTGTTAAGGAATTATTTTTGCATCTACTTGACTTGAATATTTTATGTCTTATACTCGCATCTTCAGAATAGTAAAGGAAATCCCTTTTATTTCTTCTTGCATGGAACCAGTATTCTGAACTGCTCTGTTTTGAAGGGAAAAAAGTTAAAGCTAGTAGAAGAACTCAGTCAATTTTTGTCATTTTGATATAATCCTTTTCAATTTAGTTAATCTTGTCTGAATTGTTTTATCAGGTTTTTAATGTTGCTATTTGTTTCTTCAGATGACAGTGTATGCAAAAGGAGTATCAGTGTTGATGCCTGGTGATAATATTCCTACCTTTCTTGCACACCCAGCTCCTGTATCCTGCGCTCCTGAATCTACCATAAAGCCCTTTCATCAACACTGCCCTTGCCTTAATTTTACCTTGCCCTCCACTTCTAGCTGAAAAACTAACTTAAAAGAATAATAATAATAATTATTATTATTATTATAAGAGAAACCAACTCTAGAACAACATTTCTTTCTTTTACCTATCAAACTTGAGCAATTTGTACTATCAGCACCATTGGTTGCAAACACAATACATTTGGATTCAACCCAAGTAAGGCATTTGCTTTCCTCAAGCACAGGCATTCGTATTAATGAAGTTCGCTGTCTCACCAATTTCCGGTTGTAATTGATTCTTGATGAAATTGGTTTGGAAATTGAACCACAGTTTCAATTGTTATGAAGTACATACTTTTTTATTGTCTTCAAAGTGCAAAGAGTTGAACTTTGGGAAATTTATGGAGGATGTGATAGAAAAAAGTATTGCATTCTGTGGCATTCAAGTTGCAGAACCAAACAAAGAGTATATATGAGTTGAAATAGCACCTAAAACAACAGTTAAAAGAGAAATTTGCTGACAAAAATAGTACCGTTATTGTTGTGAAAAAGCATAAGGAGACAAGGAGACGAGTGTGTGCACAGTCCACAAGGAAAGGGAAAGGACAAGGGAGTCATCTTCCCCATCCCAAAAATACATTAAAAAAGAAGATGCTCTTTTTCGAGGTCTAATTTCATTTTCAGCTGCATATCCCTAGAGTAGACAAATAAATTCATAATCTCCATGTTTTATCCAGGATTTATAATCTAATTAACTATAAACTATAACAGAAAAATCCTGTAAAATGTAAGTTTCTAGTTGAAACTCTCTCTAAAAGCTTGTTTGATTAGTATTTTAAAAAGATTCTATAAATTTTATTGATTTCATTTGTAAGTTGGTATTCTATAAAACACTTTCCGTTGATCTTCACCCGAGCACTGGCAGCAAGAACAACAAAGAGAGAATCTTGGAACATTTGAACAATGTTTCGTTGCACTTGCATTAACCAGAAAAAGGAAAAAATTACATAAAAATGTCAACCAGCTTCAACCTTCAAAACCCAAGTCCAAACCAATACAAGTAATATTTACAGAAAAATGAAACATTCCAAGGACACGAGAGGGTTGTCAAGAGATTCATTTCCCTGCTGTCGCAAGGGAACGTCGTCGTTTTCAATTTTCTCCACTTTCTTTGCTTCACTGCCCTCTCCTGCTTCAACTGGCTTGTCACCGGATTTTGCAGTTAAAGATTTTCCGTTCACTTTGCCCGGACTTCCTCCTGCACGACCCTTTAACGCTGCAATGGCATTTGTCCGTGTGGCCGGTGACCTTGACCTTCGGCCTGACCTCTCTCCTAGATCTCTTCCGACTCTGCTAGACCCCACATTATTACGCTGCGCACTCCTCGCTTGACCGGACAACTCCCTCTTCACCGGCGGTCTTTCCCTTCTTGCTGGAAGTTTTGGCCCTCTTTCTCTCTCGCCATTGTACGGACGCTTTCTCGGAACTTTGGCTGGAGATCTGTTGACTCTCTTCTTGCTTGTCACCTCATCTTCTCTAATCTCTGTCACAGTAGTTGTAGTGGTTGCTGTTGTTGCCGTTGAGTAAGTATCAGCAAGGCTACATATCTCCGATGCCTGAGAGATTTCAGGAGTTCTTTCTACTTCTTCTTCGTCTTTCTCCTCTTTGATGCGTTTGTTGTTGGTAAAAGTTTGTGCTTGACTCTTAGGTTCTTGAACAGTGGGTACCTGTGCAATTTTCTGCTGCGTCAAAGGAGTAGTTTTTGTTTGTGGTGGCTTAGGAATGGGAGTCTCAGAGAGGACTTCTTTGACCGTTTCTTCTTCAAGTGAAGGTGGTGGTGGTGGAGTTACGGCGACATGAGATCTCTTGGGTTCCGGTGCAAGAGGTTTTGGTGGAGAATGGTGGTTTAAGGTTCTGGAATGATGTGGGTCTGTTTTGGCTTTAGAGCTTATACAACAACCCATTTGAGTGTTTATGGCTTTTAGCAGGAAGAAGTAGGTTAGTGATAAAAGTGAGAGAGACGCAGAATTTGCATTGGGGATTTCAAATCTTTAACGTCAATAAAAATGGAGTCTTGCATTATTATCAGTGGGTTAGGGTGGTACTTGTAGCTAGCTGAGCTTGCTATGAGAAGGTGCCTGCTGCTGGAAAATTAGTAGAGATTGTGGTGAGAAAGGAAAGATTGGGATGCAATTATGGGCTTTGGTGGTATTTTGGGATAAAATAGAGATTAATATAATTTTTTCGGGAACCAGAGATTAATATAATTTGGTAGCTTGATTACCTTGAGCTTTACAGGGTAGATCTTTAACTATGGCCCCCCCCCTACCCTAAACAATTTAGATCCTTAGGAATTGGAGGGCATAAATCTTTTATTAGACTTTGTAGTTTCTATAACAGACCAAAAAGGAATAATTTGTTTTAAGACCTTGAAATCAAACTTGAAAATTGAAAATCAAAAACTTCAAATCACTTTAAAAAGCCAAACAATTTAACACGGTTCAATCACCGATGGACCACTAGCAGTTGGGACCAGCTGTTATTTTAGGGTTTGATTCAAAAGCTCATGGCATGCTTCCTTCAACCAGTGTATGGGCACCACCACCAGCCTGATTTACTACAACATATATGCTCTATATAAGATTTCAAGTACGTTTTGCCAGCAGAAACCTTGCAATCAAAACCCAAAGTACAAAATTTAAGACAACATCAGTATAGTTGGGGCCAACAGAGATGGTACTTGTTATTGTAAAGAGTGACGACTAATGCATTTTATAGTTCAGCTGCAAGAAATGTTGGGTCAATCTCATTGAAAAATGATCCAGTGCTATGTATCAACCAAACAACATGAAATATTTATTGAAAGAATTGGAGAAGGGGAAAATTTTTGAATTACAACAGATCGAATTTACAACCAAAACATATTAAATGAGCTTGAGCTTATTTAACCTTGACAAGCCACAGAAGGGTTGGCCTCTTTGAACTTAAGCTTCTAAAATATCACTTTTGACAAGTGGTAAAGCAATTACATTTGTACTGAAGCAATCATTGGTCAAGCAACACACAATGTGATGAACATGTGATGTTATGTGGAGGGAGAGAGGTAAGGGGAGTAGTCATCAAGAGATAGAAAGTTGTGATGATGCCGCCCGATCTGATTCTATCATGGATTTGATATAGAATTCTCCAGCTTTATATGATGATCTGACCATGGGACCAGAGGCCACGTAACGGAATCCCTGTACCATCCAAAGAAATAATAAGATACATGCAAGTAATCTCACCTTCTGGATTTAAAAGACTAAAATGAAAACAAATCATCGGTCATGACTGCAAAGCATGCTTCAAAAGCAAAGTAAACCAACCAAACAGATCACATGATTAAGTGCTCATTAACATATGTCTTATATAATCATGTTACCAGTGCATAAGCATGGCATGCTCAGTGATCAATGTTACATGAAGGGGGCAGCAGAACTAGATGGAGCTTTTGGGGGCCACTATATATATATCCTAGTAAAAGATTTCAATTTGCCCTCTCCAAAATTCAAAATATTAGTCGGAAAAATCTTACAGATTATCACCAGTCACAACAACAAAGTAATTGATTGTGGCATGCATGGATAGCACAAATACTAATAACAACCAACAAAAGACCAAAAGGATATTGACAAGATATTTTGTTGGCAGCGAACAATAAGGCCAACTCTTTGAACTCTACCTATTTAAAAGTATAATCATCTAAATTATAATAAGAGCACCACTAAAACCAGTTTGAGATAGTGACACGAAAAACCTCTAACAAATTGCCTTCTATTCCATATTCAAGGATACACTGAAAATTCTAAACTAGAGGAAATTCTCTACTCTACATGACAAGCATGTCTAGGAACAAAGACCATTACAAATGCTTGCTTCAATACTCAGAGTACGGAAGCCTCTCTATTTCAGAATGTTTTTAGATCAATTTCGATAGAAGCTGTTAGGAGTAATTCTGTGACGTGCAGGAAGTGTCCTCAACCACAACCCTACCTTATTCAATCTCTCTTAAATGCTTGAGAAATAAATTGTGGATTGTCCTCGACCACAACCCTACGTTCCTTCCTTTTTAGTAAGACAAGGCAAATTAGATTCGTTGCAATCCTTCCAGCAAAGTTGCAAAAATCCAAAACAAAATGTGTACCATGTCATCGTGAACTGATAATAATATATGTAACACTAAGCAAAGATAGAGAAATCTGTGTTTCAAAGCATCAAAGAAATTACCAATTTATGAATGAAGTTAGGAAGGGAAAACCAGGGAAGATGAACCAAGGAAGATGAGCAAAGGAAGAGTAGGAGGTAACGCTAATGGTGTTCCACTTCCTAAGCAGATTTAGTACATTTTCATTGAACATTGTCACTCATTAGAATGAAATGAAAGGAAATGGCATGTTCAAACAATATAAAACAGTTATTATAATACAATTTATGCTACCAAAATAAGCCATGCACAGAACAAAGGAATAAAACAAAAAGCAATGCGATAACTAGGACTTCTAAAATAAAAGGCAGAAGCGTACCATTTCCATGCCAAGTGTTCTATACTTCTCAAAAGCCTCAGGGGTAATGTATTCAGATACAGGCATATGCCGCTTTGATGGTCTCATATATTGACCAAAAGTCATCACATCAACACCAGCTGCTCTCACCTTCTCCATTGTTTTCACAACTTGTTCAGGTGTTTCCCCACAGCCTAACATTATGGAAGTCTTGGTAAGTGTTCCAGAGGGAGCATGATCTTTTGCCATCATTAGAACATCTAAAGATTGCTTAAAATTAGCTCGATGATCTCGTACAACTCTTTGAAGTTCTTCAACTGTCTCAATATTGTGGGCAAAGACATCCAATCCAGATTTTGCAACTTTCTCTACACAGCCAGAGTCTCCTCGAAAATCAGGAACTAGACAAACAATGAGGACAAGCAGCCTTAATTAATCAAGCATTACATTCAAAGATTCAGAAGACAGAAACAAACATAGATACAGTCTGTCCTTAAAAACGTTAGCTAAGCAGCAACTTGCATATTCGCATTCAGAGACATTTGAACGGATTTATATCCGACAGAAAGTCATGATTCAGAGCTTCATACCCAATGCTTCTATAAGCATGTTTGGCTTCAAAGCTTTGAGCTTCTGCACAGTCTGAGCAAAATGATCACTCCCTTGATCAGGCAAATCATCACGATCGACACTAGTAATCACCACATAGTCCAAACCCCATGACGCAATTGCCTCAGCCACATTGGTTGGCTCATCAGGATCAGGTGGTGGAGGAGTACGGGATGTTTTCACATTGCAAAATCTGAAAAAAAAAAAAAAAAAAAAAAAAAAAAAAAAAAAAAAAAAAAAAAAAAAAAAAAAATAAAAAAAAAAAAAATAAAAAGAAAAATTT
>CANUEP010028096.1:0-64961 GCA_947857235.1 Jatropha podagrica
TGGTCGGTTGTTTTACAATAAAACCATTATAAAAAAAAATATTTTCAATTATTAAATATTTAAAAATTAAAAAAATTTTTGGAAATTAAAAAAAATTTTGCTTAACTAATTTTGCAAAAAAAAAAAAAAAAAAATAAAAAAAAAAAATTAAAATTTATTAATTATTAAAAAATAAAAAAAATATTTGAAAAATAAAAAAATTTTTTTTTAAAAATTTTCCCAAAAAAAAAAAAAAAAAAAAAAAAAAAAGAGGAGGAGAAAGAAAAAGAAAAACCCTCTCTCTCTATAAAACAAAATCTTCATCCGCTGTTTGCAATTCGTAAACCAAAACTTTTGGATCTCGATCTCTCTGTTTTGGCTTCCCTACAACAATGTCATAAGTACATGAGTTTTAATTCAAAAAAAAAAATTTGCACCTCCATTGTTGGCCAGTGTCTCTTTTTTGGTGTCTCTCTTTTTTCCTAGAAGGGGCGATGTTTGACGATCATGGAAAATTAAAGAGAGAGAGAGAGAGAGGATAAAAAGAAAGAAGCACATGCAGAAGTTATACATTCTAGAAATTTGTTTTAAATTGGAGAGAGAAAAATTAGTTCTAAAGACAAAGATTTTGGGTTCCACATTTTTCTTTTATTTTCATTTGCTGACATGACATATATTATATGGCAATTTTTTCAGTCATTTGATATGCCAGGAAATTAAATCGATAAAAATTGACCGGTTAAGCGGGTTTTGGATTTTAATGTTATAATTTTAAAAATTTAACACTCTAAAATTTCATATATTAAAATAAAATTATTTGGACGGGTCATGAATGGTATCATCCGAGGAAAAAATAATATTTTATTTGGACCTGATAATGATATTGAGCATAATTAATCTTTGTGGAGTTAATTAGATTTTATGTGATTGGTCTTAATTAATTAAATTTAATATGTAAATTTTTCATAACAGAGTAAGTAATAACTTATTGGTGAATAGTGATTTACCGGTCTGTGAATAGTGCCATCGGTCCGGGACTTGGTATTATTTCGGTCCGAAAAAATTATTACATGTGTCTAATATGTTATTTAATATTTTTGGAGCATGTTTGCATGATTTAGGCAGGTAGAAAATATTTCATAAATATCTTTGGAGAATTGCGACAACTAATGAATATTATTTTTATTGTGGTATATTAAGGAATAAATGGTGAATTATTTTTGAGAAATTAATTTAACTAATTTTTGGAGTTAAATAATATTTAGAAATGAATTATTTGAGAAATATTTAGAGTCATTGGATGATATTACCTAATACTTGATCTTGGCCATTGATTTAGCATGAAAAGAGGAAGCAAAGTTTGACTTTGCTACTTAAGTAATCTACACGTTCTCTTTCTTCTTCCTCCCCATTCTCCACGCCATTTCTTCTCCTCTTCTTCTTCCTCCATTTCTTTCATTTTTCTACCACAAATCTCCATTAAACCACCTAATTAAATCATAGAAAAGTAATTAACTCTTAAGGAACAAGTAGTAGAAGCTAGAATTTAGATTTCCTAAGCTTTGGATTTGAAGTTGCCATTGAAGGAGGTGAGTTGTAATTTTTGGATTTTATGATTTAACTAGTAAAATTTAAGGATTAGGCATGCAATAGATGCATTAATCATGCTCTTTTCATTTCTTATGTTTAATTTTGAGTTTAAAGAGATTTTTTCCTACTTTGAAGAATTGGTGAAACCTCCACCAAAGGCAAAGAGAAGGCTAAGGATTAGAGTGTTCTAAGCTTCTTTACGCTTAATTAAGAGGTTAGTGCAATAATATTCTCATTCTCCTTTCATTTCTTAAGTCTTCAATTTTTAGGTTTTTGTATGATTTTTGAGTTCTTGTTATTTTTGTTGGGGAAATGTGTAATTAATGAATTTTAAAGTTAGAGGTGTACTTAGGTGGGACTGAAAGTCATTTTTTATCCTTTTATGATTTCCATCCGTTTCTGACTTCTTTATGAAAGTTGTAGCTCTATTTCTCAGCTTTTCAAACATCCTCTTATGTTCAATTCCAATACTTGTAGCTCAACTTATGATCTAAATACCAAAACTGGTTCTGTTATAGTGTCTCACTTGTAAATCCAAATTGATTGTCCCTTTTGGCCACTAAAAGGGCAAGATAATATCTTGTGTTCTTCATAAAAGTTGTAGTTCTACTTCTTAGCTTTCTAAATCATCCTCTTGTATCTAATTTGAATACCTATAGCTGAACTTATGATTTTTATACCAAAACTGATTGTGCTGAGTCGTTTTTGGCTTGTTGGTCTATGTTCTTGGGTTTCTTACACCCTCTTAGAAAATTATCTGGACTATGGTCCCTTCATGAAATTTGTAGCATTTTATCTTAGCTTTCTAATGAATTAATTTTAACTCAAGTTGAGGTCCTATAACTTCAGTTATACCCTGAGAACACAGCAAAGATCAGGTTTATGGAATAAATTTGGAAAGAAACCATTTCCCCTTCATTCTCCATGGTTGGCCGAACCCTTGTTTGGTGAAGGACACCATGCTCTTTGTGATTTCTATGCTTGATTTAAACTTTAATAAGGTTGTTATTAAGTAATTTGTTGGTTGTTAAGATTTCTCTTTTGAATTTTGGTGTTTAAAGATTTTAGTAAGACTTAAAGAAGGTTTTTAAGGTATTAAAAGAGTTTTATGGTTTCTTGTTTGAGAAATGGATTTAATGATTTTAAGGAGTGATTTTATGTTGATAATTAGTACTTTTAATGGAGGCATTATGAAAGAAAGGTTTTTGCTTGAAACATGAATTGATTTTGTTGGATTTTACAAGTTGTAAGTTAAGTGATTTTGAAATAACAAGTGTTAATTTTAAAATATTTATGAATATGAAATGGTGAATGACAAATGAGACTATTTATGGAAGAATTTAATGATTATAAGCTGTACCATATGTGATTGACATGTGGTATGATGAGATTATTGTGATATATGAGCATGCTCGGGTTATCAGCCTGTATTATTGGTGGAGCTATGATCATATGCTAGGGTTATCAGCCCTTATAAATAGGTAGACGTGCTTATTATTGTGGTGGTTACATAGACCACGGTGGCCTCAGGCCACGATTATGTGATTGGTGGGTGGCGCTTTCACAGGCCACGATCGATTCTACTTACATTATTTTGGTATCGGTATGAGATTTAGATAAAATGAAAATGGGAATTTTAATTTATTGTATTTAAATCGAAAAACATATTGACATTTACGATATTTTTTTATTTATTTTGAGTTGGTATAAATTTTTAAGTGTGAATTTCTTGTGATCTTTCAAATATTTGGATTTGATTAATACGATTTCGGTGTTTAAAAAAAAATGTGTTGTTTGAAATTATCTATTTGGTGTCCCTTGGAATTTTTAAATTATTGGTTATTTAGCACCACTGAGTTTTTCACCCAGCGTGTTAGTTTTTATCACGTGCAGGTTGTGAGCTGTAGGTGTTACGCGAAGACCAGAGAAGTAGCATTAGAGTAGAAGTATTAATTTTGGATAGGATATGTTTATTAGGTGAATAATGGCATGTATGAATTTATTATAACAAATTTTGAGGTTGTAAATATTGTAATTATAACTGATGAAATCGATGACCAATTAAGTATTATTATTTGATTTCACGAATAGTGTATGAATGATGGTATATATTTTCTTGAATGGTTAATTATATAATAAGATAACTTGACATTATATTTTTAGAAGTACTATGTGACTTGGTATAATAATTTGGAGTTGAGGTTTGGAGGATTGAACAGTGAAAGTGCTTTGTTTTCTTTATGTGGCAAGTGGATTTTTATGGAAAACTCTTGCGAATTTTTTTGTAGGAATTTCCCTATATTTTTATTTATCAAAAAAATAATTTTTATCAAAATATTACTTACCTCCTTATGGAAACTAGGCCACTTCTAATGTATATTTCGGGTTCATCAAGTATAATAAGTCGGTGCTCCGACACCAAATGTGGCATCCGTCGTCTAGTTCTTCAAGATTGGGCAGCGGGTGTTACATAATAAGTTTTTCTAAGATATTTATTTATAAAGCACAATAAAAATAGTTACAATTTCAAAGTATAAATTCCGTTAATTTTGGACTTATTCATTTGTGAGCTAAAAGCCCATAGTGTGGTTGTTATATGCTTATAGGCCCAAGATGTACATTTGATTGCAATAATATGATCAAACCGTGAACTTAAATAAAAATTTTACTTATCTTATGGTCTTACTGTTCATGAATAAGAGTTGACTCTCATTTTAAACTAGTTAATGGTTTAGACTTACTACAAGCTTTGAAGCTTTATGCTTATCTAAGTCTTAGTGTCGATCTGACATATGGATTTGGATCATGACAAATATATTCTTTTAAAATAAGTTTTCAAATATATATATTGATAGATCATATTTTTATAGTATTTTTAGCTTAGTTTTTATTAGAAATTTTAGTATTTTTAATTATTTTTATTAATTTTTATTTATATTTATTTATATTTTTTATGAAGTTTCCTTTATTCTTGATAAACTTGATTTGAAGGGTTTTAAGTACGAAAATAGCCAAAATTCCCATCAAAGAAAGTTGGAGTTGAAATTTAGACTTAAAAGCTCAACATGGCTAACTCAGTAAAGTACACGGCCATGTTACCAAGAAAGATGAAAATTTAAATGGGCCGAATTCAACTATTTAGCCGGTGTAGATTTGAAGCCTGAGCGTGATCTATGCATAAGACTGCATGAGAATAATAAAAAGGCCCATCTTAACATTGCTCAAGCCCAATCTGATGAAAAAAGACTCCTAATTAGGAAGAAATCTAACGCAAAATCTATTTCCTACTCAGATAATATTTTCTCCTAATTAGATTAGTTAATTTCCTACTCGAATTCCAAGACACCCTACGATGTCTATATAAAGAGAGATCAACACATGATTTGAGGATCGAATCTTAGATCTTTTGTTCTACTCTTTTTTTAGTTTTTCCTTTTTTTTTAGTTTTTCTTTTTTTTAAGACTTCGAGCATTCAAGTTGGATAAAGAATCAAGGAAGTCATCCACACTATTCATTCACTAGTTTTTATCTCTGAACTTTTAATCTTGTTTTTATTCTTCTTTATTCATTATTGATTATGGAATTATTATCAAATTTAATTGAATTTTATTTAATGACTATGTTGAACTAAACTCTCATACTAGGGATTTGATATAACTTAACTTCTATTTCAATTTATGGTATTAGATTTATTTTTCATTGTTCAAGATATAATTTATTATTGAACTTAATGTTTTCAGACAGCCAGATAGAGCTTCTCCCCCGGATTAATTTATTTCATTAATCACTATCGGAGAAGGGTTGTTGATAAGAAAAAGGTAATAAATTACATGGGAATAATAACTTGATAAGGAAGCTATACGGTTTGACTCGTGGGAGTTTTTATAATTTAACGACTTTAGGTTATGAATTCTTAAACAAACCATAAAACTTAATGATTTAATTCATGTTTGATTGCACTATTGGGAGATGGGTAATTAGACGGGTTAAAATAGCTAACAATACATCGGGAGAGCTTGTTAGTGACTTTGAGGTTGTTTTCCCTACTTGAACAATTAAAATTGATTAACAAACTAATAAAATAAATTGGCTAAAATTAAGTGAAGTCAAAATCCCTAGTAGCATTTTAAACCTTGATTTCTTTTTATCGATTATTCTTGTTTGAATTTTTTTCTATTATTTTATTTTTATAATTATTCCTCTTTTTATCGTTTAAATAATAGTAGGTTAACATAATTTTATTATTTGATATACAATTCTCATAGGAACGATACTTTACTCACTCTTTATTACTTATTGTGATTTCGTATACATATATATATAACAATTTATTTAGGAGAGAGATAAAAAAGAAAGAAAATAGTATATTATTTTTATTAATATTTTTTTATGCTTATAAGATTTGATTGGATATATTTTTTAAAAAATAAATTCTCAAATAAAATTTACATAATTTAATCTGGGATGACAAAAGGTTAAAAATTTTAATTTAAAAATATATATAATATTTTATTGATATATATATATATATATAATATATATATATTGAAGTATTTTTTTATTAGCTGAGTTTTGAAAGATTTTTATTTTTAATAATAATTTTTTTCATTATTGAATAATTTGTAACAATAAATAGATGATCTATTAATAATTAAGCATGTTTAATTTTCTTGATACTTTTTTCTTATATTCTAAATTTGTTAGAAACTAGTGTTCATAAAACTAGAAAAAAAAAGAAAATCTATATATTTCTATTTGGGTCACTTTTGGGGAGTTCAAGAATTTGTGTACATACATAAATTCTTTTCTCTGATGCACTTCTTAAGTAATACGACCACTATAGCCAAAGTTATTATACATTATCAATTCAGATTATCTTCTCATTTCTTTTCTTTTATCTAAAAGTAAAAAAATAATTTTTTATTATTTTATATTATAATTATATATAGATATTGATTTGAGGTTGAAGGCATAGGATTGTAGATTGAATAATGACTTAGATTTTATTTTTAGGCACCTATTAGGATTTTAAAAATCTACATTTATAAATTAAAGACTAAAGAATTAGGTCTAGAGTTTGGGTTGAACATTATTCTAAGATCACTTCATGATATAAAAATATAATTAAGTACATAAGAAGTATCACTGCAAATAGTTTGTACGACAAATTATAATATAAATTAAACACTTGTATTTATTTTAATCTAAACAAAACTTATGCTTTAGGGGGGGGGGGGGGGGGGGGGGGGGGGAAATAATAAGATTTTCGATAGCTCGCTTAATGAAATTCATGATATCCTAAAATAACTTTAATTATATCCAATTAGAAAATTACATTTTATTAGAATATATTTATAAAAATTATTTTTTAAGTTAATCATGTGTGGTCTGATAATCTTCTCACTAAGTAATGAGAGATCTCGAGTTCGAATCCTCTCAACCACAATTATTCCATTAATTTGGTAACTATAGGATTATTGCTTGTTGTGTAGCCTGCAGTGTCATTTCTGCCCATTAGACCTCCTAATGAATTGAAAAAGAAACTATTTTTTAAATAAATACATATAGATAATTAAACATTTAAAAATTTAAGTTTTATCTTTACTAAATTTGTTTATTAATTAATAAATATATATGACAGAATGAGACATTATTAAATATTTAATTCTTTTAATATCTATGAAAAAAAAGAGAATATATTCTTTTATTAATATTCTCTTTTCCGTATATTTGTATGATTTGATTAGATGTACTTCTTAAAAAAAATAAATTTTCAAATAGAATATATATATATATATATATATATATATATATATATATATATATATATATAATATTTTATTTAATAGAGATAAGAAAAAGAAAAAAAGTATATTATTTTCTTTAGTATTTTTTATTTATGTTTATAAGATTTTATTCTATATATTTTTTAAAAGGTAAATTTTTAAATAAAATTTATATAATTGAACTAGTTGAAATTTTAATTTAAAAAATATATAATATTTTATTGATATATTTATATATCTATATGCATTTGAAATATTTTTTTGTTAGGTGAATTTTGAAAGATATTTATTCTTAATAATAATTTTTTTTTTGTTACTAAATAATTTATAATGTAATGCCCTAATTTCTAGAATTATGAATAATAGCTTATGAGATTGCTATTTCGTATCAAATATTTGGTATGATTTTCAATTCGGATAAGTTATTTTCATAATTAATGAGTCTAGATTGTGATTCATATATGTCATATTATTTGTTTGATTGTTCATGCATAAAATGATTTCTAGATTACGAATTGTGAGGTTGTAACTTAGAAAGCTTAGTTGTGAAATGTGATACAGTTCTAATTGCACCTAGATAGTTGGAATTGGGATTGAAAATGGTGTTCAATTAATCTTAGAATATTTTTGCTTAATTGATATGATTTTTTCCTATTTATTGGGCATTAAAATAATTGATTTGGTATTTGTCAATTATTGAGATTTGATTTTCAAATATGATTTACTGATAACTATTAGTATTAAAGCAATTATTTGTTAAAATATAATTTTTCATTATATTTATTGATATTCCATTTTGGGTATTTTATTAAATGAGTTTTTGTTAAATAAGTGGGCTTATTTGATTATAGGGCATTTTGTGTGATCCATTTTATATTAAAAAAAAATTATTGACCTAATCAAAGAAGATTGGTCAACCCCCTCTTCTAAGAAGAGAGTGTTGCCCCTTACACACACACACACACAAGAGAGAATAGAAAAAGAGAGAAGGAAGAAGCTCTTCTTCCATTTTCTATGATCTCCACCATTTAAATTTGCAATCGAATAACAAAATTAAGAGTTAGTAACATCAGAGTAGTGATTTAAGCTAGAGCTATGATTATAGAATGCACCCCATAATCAAGAGAAGGGTAAACCGTCTAAGGTTGATAAGGGTAAAAGGAAGGTATAATTGTGAAGTTGAGTTGCTATTGTGCGATCTGAAGTTAGTACTTTGCAAATATAAGTTTAGTTTGATTTCATGTATTGATGTTAGTGTTCATAAACACTCTTTTTTATCTCAATTATTGAGAAATTATGTTTTTAAGTGTTAAATCAGGGATTGTATATGAATTGCTTGAATTGATAAAGTTTGATGTTAAATGTATCCTTAGGTTGGTTTTGGACCTATTTTTTTACCCTTTCCATTTTCCATTTGTATTTAAACTCATCATAAAAAATTGTAGTTCTACTTCTTAGCTTTCCAAAACATCCTCTTATGGCCAATTTCGATACTTATAAATCAATTTATGATTTAAATGCCAAAACTAGTTCTATCATGGCATCCTATTTGTATATCCAATTTGATTGCCCATTTTGACTTGTAAAATGTCCAGATTATGTCTAGTGTCCTTCATGAAAGTTGTAGATTCCCTTCTTAGCTTTTCATCCCATCTTCTTATGTCCAACTTGGATACTCATAGATTAATTTACGATTCAAATACTAAAACTGGTTCTAGCACACCCAACCCGTGCTGTGTACTGACCTCTGTGTGCTAAAACTGACCTTCTAGCATGGCCATGCTATGTAACACGCCCAACTCGAGCTTCCTACTGACTATGAGAGTGATATGTGCCTTTTTTAGCACGACCATGCTATCTAGCACACCCTACATGTGCTCCTTGCTGTCCCCTTTGATGTTATGTCACGTTTAGGACCTTCAAATGACACATAAATACCCCAAATGCATATATATAACTTGTCTAGAATATAATTTTGATTAAAAGCTTTATAAATGGAATTATAATCTTACATGAAAATATAGATATTGATCAAGGTAACAACATGAATACGCATAGTGATGAAAGAAACTTTAAGATGACATTATCTAGATAAGCATGCTTAGGGTTTATGCAAGAATAAAGGTGTACAAATAGCTTTGCTATGTGAAGTGAAACATTTGTGAGTTAATATGTGATCTTAAGTGCTAAAGAATGATACATTGTTTGGTATATGACTATGCATGTTACATAATTAGTTCTAATTAACTAACTAGATATGTAATTTGTATATTTAGTGTTTGAATTGAGGAATTAAATGTATGATTGTATAAATAAGGAGACTTTGTAAATGATTAATGAGTTTATATGGAAGAATGATATACGTATGCTAAACTTAAAATGTGAGCCAAACCATTTAGGGTATTGATTGCCATGATCAAATTAATATTGATTAATAAACTATATAATAATGTTGTTAATGATTAGTTTAATCGAACATCTGAAAAGTCTGATTCACGATGAATATTAACGTAAGGTGTTAGGCCTTGACTTCAATTGGGGAATTTAACCTAATTGGTCCTCATTGAGTAATTAAACGCACATGATGTTTGAATGATATTTGAATTGAATAATGGTAAGCTTAATTGCATGTTTGGAAATTGATTTAGCTTCTTCTACACACACACACACACACACACATATGCTAAACCTATGCATAAGTCAAAAAGATAATTAGGTCACTTAAGTTGATAATAATGCAAGTAACACTTAGTGATAAAGATTGATAGACTATATGTACGAATGATTAAGTATTAAAAGTCAATTAGAGTTTTAATTTATAATTGATAAACTTACCTAATTGTGTCAATGGAGTTTTAAATGTATAATTGAGTATGATGGAATGCTACTGCATGATTTAATTGGGAATGGATGTCTCTAGCCTATGTATCTAGAATTATAGGTCTAAATCATTTAATTATGGGATTGTGATTGATACTTGATCATACTTATTAATTGATGATTGTAAATAAGTTAAGTTGTTTGTTATGATGCTTTAATGACAAGACTAGTTCCATTTACCTTATTTGTTAAAGAGTTGCACCACAATTAATACAGTGTATGAAGGAGATAAGTATGTGAGTTGATTAAGTACTTGTTTCTTACATAATATATTGATATTATAAGTGCCAAATGTTAACATGGTGAATATGCTATGAGTATTGTGACACATGGGGATCTATGAGCTTCTTTATGTATAATAAGGTTAAAGATGTAATCAAGTATGTCTATAAATGCTCGTGATGCTATAATTGAACTTTTGATATTCTATCTGTGATTGGACACTGATACAAATGTAAAGAATTATAATTAAACATTTGGGCCCTTATTATGCATTTGGTTGAATAGTTGTATGAATATAAATATATTGATACTGGATTTAAGTTATGATCATATGTTGGATACAGAATGTCCCACTCATGTTGCGGATGCACAACATCGTTCTATAGCCCTATGCCACCGTACTTTAGGCTTCTGCCTAATCTATTCTATTGGTTATCATGTCATTTTGATTCTAAATTAGATACCTATTCTACTTCTATTTCTTCTAAGTTACTAATAAGGCCTATAAATTAAAAGATTAAAGAATTGACAGTATTTGGTAACGAGATTGATAGTATTCTAATTTGTCAATGACACTAATAATATTATGATTTAGCATTGAGACTGTTATCCATTTTTTATGGTACATATTTTGATAATATCCTGAAATGATTTATATGCTCTGAATTTATCTAATATGGAATATATTATGAATTCATTCTAATGTAGTATATATGTTAATGACGTTTTAATGAAGTGTACATTTGGAATATGAGGAAATATGATCACTGATACCTAAGTATTTGTATTCCTTATATTAAGTTGCAAACATAACCTTATGAGATAACTTAACTTCTTGTTATGTGAATAAAGAGTTTGCGCTTATATATATATATTGATTGAAGTGATTTTCTAGAACGTAAGTAAATTTGTATATGAATTGATTATGAGTGTTTGTAGAAAAACATGGAGTGAGAATGTGGAGTTTTGTAACAAGTGATATGTACATTATGATGATGTGTATGGTTTCAAGGACCATACCTATATGTACATGATTACATATAGTTGTTGAGTACCACAAAGTTTTATATTCAGCATGATGTTTTTAACTCTCATAGGTTGAAGTTGTCTACTACGGATCTCAAATACATGTGTTCAGAGAAAAGATCTTCTACTACCAGACTAGAGCGTGAGTCCATACTACAGACTCATGGCATGTGTTAGACTCGAAATAATGAGAGCATTAGTTTGATTGGGTAGGGTTTGTATTTTGTCTAAATACAATTGTTTTTATCTCTTGAACTCTTTAAGGATTTTTTATTTGTTCCGCATGGACTTAGACTTTTATTTTGAGATTGAACTTTCACTATTTTTAAATTTATTAATGTTGGATTTGAGGATGGTCCCTCTTGAGAATTTATTTCATTGAATTCGAATATTATATATATAAAGGACTTCTAAGAACTTCATTATTATTTTAATAATGTTTCATTAACTAGTTTATTCATTTTCTTAGCTGACTTTTCAAAAGAAATTCATGCGGATTTTCTGTAGAGTTTGCCTAAACTATTTTAAAAATATTTGGACTTCACTACTACCTTTAAAAGATTTTAATTTTTCTAATTGAATTATTTTAAGTAGATTATAATTTAAAGACTTTTGCTATATATCTTCAAGAAATTAATTATTACGTATGATTCACTTTTATTGATTGATATGAGTTATGTACTAATAAACGAGCACGTATGTACCTCTAGTATAGAAATGTGACATCTCATGTCTGGTCCTACATGGTCGAAAAGGGGTGTTACATGTAACTACTGTCATTTAATTTAGTAAGAGATTTATATCCTCTTGCAATAAATAGATGATCTATCGATGATTACACATTTTTAATTTTCTTTATATTTTTTCTCTTATAATCCTAAATCTGTTTGATTTAAAAGAAAATAGTATTTAGGGAACTAAAAAAAATCTAGAACGATATAGTTTTGTTTCGGTCATATTATGGGATTTCAAGAATTTGTATGTATGTGCATATATTTTTTTCTCTAATACACAAGGCAAATGATACTGCTATCGTAGTCAAAGTAATTTCTATTATTAATTCAAATATTCATCTCATTTTTTTCTTTTACCTAACGGTAAAAAATAATTTATTATTATTTTTCATTATAGTTGTGTATGGATATTAATTTGGAATGGAGGAGAGAGGTTGGGGATCGAGTGAGAGTTTGATTTTATTTTTGCACACATATTAAAATTTTAAAAATCTGCATTTATAAATTAGAAATTAAATGATTAGATTTAAGGATTGAGTTGATATAGATGATGTGTAATTTAAAATTTTTTAAAAATAAATATATTATTTTTTATTTTAATGTATGATGGAAAATTATTACTTTGAAATAACTATAAATAAAATCATGAAAAAAATAATATAAAAAAAGCAATTTTATTAGTTAATACTTTTATAAGTTTAATGAAATTAAAATATAATATAAATACAAAAATTGAAAATATAGGCGCTGTTTATTTAAAAAACTGTGATGTTGCGATTAGAGAAGGAAGTTGTTGTGGGTGGGTTTGATAGATCAACTGAATCGAGCGAGAGTCTTATTGGGTGACGAGCAACTATGGATTGAGGATATCCATCATCCTTTTTATGTACGTAATGGCTGATCAATGTGTTTAATTTCAACTTCATATATTCTCTGAATGTTATAACAACATTCATCTCTGAATTTTATATGATTAAATAAAAAAAAAAAAAAAGGAAAATAGATGTAATGCCACCCACCTACCTATAGTCCCAGCGGTGAAACAGCTTAAATATACAAATCAGAACTCAAATTGCATGTCGGGTGTGTATCCAATTGCGTTAAGATGCGCAGCTACCGCCTTGTTCATGCCAGGTGGCCCGCACCTTAGAATCTGCAACATTATTATTTCTTTTAAGTTTAGATATAAAATTATTATTATTATTTTTTTTATATTATTATTAAGATAAATACCTGAATGTGACATGCTGGAAGAGGACAATGAATCTGAATCATTTCCTTTGTGATGTGACCAACGCCACCATCCCATGCCTCAGGGGGCTGCCAATTTAACAAATGTTCATTTCCAACCGTCCAATTCTATTTCTATTTTTTAAATGTATTATATTTATTTATTGTAGTATGAATTTATGAAAACAGAAATTCTATAATTATAAAATGTCCATGAGATGGATTACTAAATTTATCAAAGCAAAAAGAAACTAAATAAATTTAAAATTTCAGGAAATAATTACCCACCTGACTAAGGACATAAAATACCTTAAAACGGCTGGGGAATTTAGAAGCAAAGCCATCTAATTCTTCCTGCAGAATATCCAAATAATAATAATAAAAAAATTCAAAGACATTTCCATTTTGAATTGGTTGACCCATAAGCAATTCTTTTAGGGGGAAGAAAACCTAATGGTCAAAGTAAAACCATCTTTTACTGTTTTACTTTTACCATTAGGTTGCAAGGTAAAATAAAATAGAAATGCGTAGGGAATTGACCTTCAAAAGAATATCCTCATAGGTTGTATTGGCATATATAAGACGCAAATTGGTTTTGTCTGCTGGGTTCTCTAATATAGCTCTTGTGATCTGGACCCAAATAATAATAAAATACTGCATCATTATAATAAACAAAAATAATAATAAAATTGCACAAAATAGATACTAAAAATACCATAATAATAATAATAATAATAATAATAATAAAGCTTTTGCAATGCAATAATGTGAACCTGAAAGATAGGGGTAATTCCAGATCCTCCAGCGATCATTCCAAATTCTCCAACTTGACCTGGTCTGTATTCGAAGCGGCCCTGCCAAAACACCCTATTTCATTATTATTTTTTTTATTTTAAAAATTCAAAAATACATTGAATTTTGCATGCGTTGAAATTGCACCTTATTTTAATTATAAGATGTAATTAATATTTATCTTCTAAAAGTATTTTAGGATAGAATTATTCATTAAGCCTAATTATACACTCTAACCAAACTAGCAGAAAACTTTAGTGTTTAATTTTGCTTTTAATGCTATTTAAAAGCTTCCATCTATATAATTGAAAATTAGGCAAGAATTATAAATTCTAAACACGTGTTGAAAAAATCTTAGCCGTCTCTCTCTTGGCTTTCTCTTTTCTTTGTTCTACCACCGGTGACGGTCTTTTAGTCTCTAAATTGGCAAATTGGTTCTAGCCTGTTATTTTTAAGCGAAAAGTCAGTTTTTTTTTTTTTACATCTCAATGTTTTTGTTCCCTAATAATTTTTTTTAACATTGTTTTATCTTTTTATGCCTTCTGATTTATTAAAATTTGAACACAATTTTAAATTTTTATTAACTTATATTATTTTGTTCAAGATTATGTTATTATAATTTTTGGTTAATTTCCTTATTTTACAGGTACATAGATTCAATAATGATACTTACATTATTAACTTTGTTAAAATTAATATTTTCTTAAAAAAAACTTAATAAGTCATTAATAATAAATATAAATTGAGAACATTATATTTATATTTCTATAGGAATAAGAAATACAAATATAGAAAATTGAAATATTTTGTTTGGAGATGTTCTTGATCTTGGTAGAAGATGTTAATCTTCCGGATAAAAACTGATTCATTTAAAAATAGGACGAGAAAAGAAACATTCCGTAATATTGCTCCAAACATATTTTTTCCTGAAAGTTATTGTAATTAACACCCGCAAAAGAGTTTAATATAATAAACTTTAATGAAGGAATAAACCACACTACTGGACTCCATTAGTAAAAAAAAATTTACTCGAACTTGAAGATCTGAAGTCTCTAACCATTATCAACCAACAATTCATCATGTATGTCGAATTGCCAGAAAAATAAATCTAAATAAAAAGTCTACTCAATAACGAGAAACAATTTCATGAAAAGAGAGAGAAAAAAAAACCCAATATGATGGTACTAAAAACACTCAATATGAGAGATTAAATCCACAATTTTGTTCCAAACGATCATAAGTTTGAAAATTATTAAAAAAAAAATTGGAAAAAAATAATAATGAGGGATAAAAAGAAACCACCGCCGACCAAAGAAGAGAGCCAAAGAGAGAGACAGCCAGGTTTTTTTGTTGTGCTTCCAACAAGTAATATCAGTTTGTTAAAATTAATACTAAATCCGAGAATGATTGTAGAGAACAAATATAATTCAATTTTTCAATTAAAAGTAGATTCTCACTCATTATTTTATTAATTTAAAATATCATTACGCTTTTAATTGAGAATGTCTTTTCCTTTCATAAAATTGGAAAATTTTAGGAGGCTGAACTTTATATTTATTTTCATATTAGTAGATGAAACAAGCATAATGTTTTTAATTTATTATTTACTATTTTAATCTACATTGCATAGGTGTTAGCTATTTGAAGACCCTAATATATATATATATATATATATATTAGGGACTAGGTTTTATCTATTTGAAATATGTATAATATTATGCAAAAATATAAGTTAAAAAAGAATAATGTGCGCGGTCTATTTAACAAGATAAATAAATAATTTATCTAAAATATGCTTCAACTATTAATTGAATGTATTCATTGAGAGGAAAATAATAATTTTAGTGTCTCAACTTTACATTTTCTTTTTATTTTAGTGTCATGTGAGAAAATATTTATAATTGGGTGAATTTACTTTTGAAAATGTTTAACTAAGTGGTATGGCTTGTTTTAAACACAAGATGATTCAACAATAATGGAGCTCATATTTAATAGGTCGTAGGTAATGTATAATGAAGCGACTACATTGGATTTCTGTCAAATAAAGTTAGAAAAATGGCATGGCATATTTAGACTTGACACATCAATAATTTAAAATAGTCACATAAGCCCTTAGGAAGGTAAATTCTCTCTCCTGCCCATGTAAAGACGAAATTTTCTCTAGCTGCTTGTTGGTTTAGCGACACACCTGAACCTTCTCAGTTCAATCGATTTGATGTGTTAATTTTTCCTTATCATTTCTTCTTCTTCTTTCTCGTTTCTCTCTAGTCTCTATCTAGTTTTTCTTTATATTTCTAGCTAACGAAAAGGGAAGATTTTGATTTAGGTCTAGATAGAGAGTGAAATCAAAGCATGAAGAAGATGCAAAGAGAGAGCTTGGGTAGCGCTTTAAGAAGAACAGTGTATTCGCATGATGCCTGCAAACCACTAGGTTAGAAGCTTGCTTTGTCTTCTCTAAGATCCTTTTTTCTGATGTCCCTTTATGCGTTTGTGTGGTCTAAGTAACACCTTTTATTGGAGTTTGCTATGTAGAATAAATTTTAAATTATTTAAAATTATAAATTAGGGTTTTGAAAAAATTAGGAAAAATGACAAATATGAGTAGGGTATGGAAGATTTTGATAAAATGTTTTGATTATATGCAATATATTGAAACATTTTAAAATAGGGTTTTGAAAAAATTTAGGAAAATGATATATATATATATATATATATATATATATATATATATATATGTGGTTGTAGTTGTAGTAAATGTATGGGCTCTCTTATTGTATAGGGACTAAGTTGTTTGGTATGGAATAAATGTATGTTGTAAACAAATCAATTGTTGGCCAAATTTTGCTAGTTATTTGTTATATTTTGCATTGAATGATTGTGTTATGCTATTGAGGTTATTAGTTTTGAGTTAATGAATTTAAATTATAATTTGATTTTTATAATGATAGCTATTTCACATGACTGTCTTTAATTATCTAATACTTAAACTTTGATTGCATTATCACGGTGATATTAGTGATAATAACCCACTAGACTTTGACATTAGAGTGCACTATGGTTGGGAATGAGTGAGTGGGGATACCATAATGGGAAGAGCTAGTATTAGGGCATTGTCTTGCAGATAAAATGACTCTAGTTCATATAGATAACCTGCTTCAAATGAAATGGTATAGAAGGTTTGCTTTGGTATTATTGAAAGAACCCTAATTTAGATTATCATGATGGACTTAAGGTATTAATGAAAGATAGTGATACTTATGAAATGGCACTACATGAGAGTGATGTTAGCATAATTCATATGTAGGTGGAACACCTAGCAGTAGAGGCCATATCAAATGAGTTTAATAATGTAGGTAGGCGAGAGGTGTTATAATTGAGGAAATAGTAAAGGAAGCAAATGAAAACATACCAATTAGTGAGCCTTCAAGTAGTAAGAAAAAGACAAGAAAAAGAAAATCAACTCTAAATTAAAAAGAGGGGTAGAGTTATGTTCTAATAAACCAACACCAACCATTCTGCCCCACATTGACCTAGGTTCATTAGATTTAAATAGTAATTTTGAGTTTTTTCATTTGGGGATTAAAGAATGATGCATCTGCCTTTAATATGGAAAATATGCATTCTAGTAGTGTATTAGGGGAGGAGGGGTTTAGGCACGAGGGCGATGATGGGGAATTAAGGGACCATGATACAATGTGGAAGAGAGAGATGATGACTTTACAATGGTGATGGAGCAAAGGAATCTAGATAAAGAGCCCAAGCTGGATGGTAGGCCTAAGGATAATGGGGTAAGGATGAATGAGGAAAACATAAGCGCATCAATGAGAGTTGATGTGCATGATTCTGATGAGCTATTGAGCGAATTAGATTTTGAAAATGAGGGTAGAGCTAGGTACCCAACTTTTAATGCTTCTAAGAATATGGATAACCCTATACTTAAGGTGGGTATGTTGTTTAGGAATAGAGAAGAATTTAAGGAGACTTGTAGGAGACATTGATAAAAAATAGGTTCCAAATTTATTTCTACAAAATTATTATGAAAAGGTGCAAGCTAGATGTTTCAACAAGAGATGCAAGTGGAAGGTGTTTGCTAGCAATCCTGATCAAAAAGCAAAAAATGACCCTAACTTTTCAAATTAAAAGTTTTGCATCTAAACACATGAGCCAAAGTGTTTAAAAATTTTTATCTCACAGCAACTGGATCAGGGAATATGCACCTAGACGACTTTAAGGCTAATCCAACATGGAAGTTAACACATTTTATAAATAAAGTTAGAAGAGATTATGGGTACACAATTGGGAGGATGAAGGCATGGAGGGTTAGGAAGAAGGCAATACTAGTGTTGCATGGTGATGAGAGCCAGTGATATGCTAAACTTCATGATTATAGGTTGGAGCTCTTAGCTACGAATCCTAGTTCTTCAGTTCATTTTTAAGGTAGATGGGGAGATTTTTTAGGGTTTTTATATGTGCCTAAATACATTAAAAGTTGCATTTAAATACTACTGTAGGAGGCTTGTATGCCTAAATGGATGCTAGTTGAAAGGGAATTATGGGATCAAATATTGTCTGCTGTTGCAATCGATCCAAATGATTGCATTTTTCTACTGGCTTACGGTGTGGTGAAAAATGAATCTATGAAGACATGCGGTTGCTTTTTAGAGCATTTGAAGGAAGACTTGGAGCTTAGAAATGATCACAACTTTTGCTTCATGAGTGATAGACAAAAGGCAAAGGATTAGTTGAGGGTAAGATCTTGTGTGAATTGGTCTAGGGCTTGCTTTACGACTAGGGTGAAATGTAAGATGCTCACAGAAAATATTTTCTAGACTTAACACATAGTTATTCTAGTTTCTAATTATGACAAATATGACTTATTTAGTTACTATCTCTATTTTAGAATACTTAACATAGTTGGAATTTCATGTTCTTTAAGAAATCCATTAAATTTGTTTATATTATAATGAATTATTGAGTAAATTGACTATATTATCTTAATTAAATACTATTTTTAAAAAAAAAACCATTAAATTGAAGTAATAATTATTCGTCATATAAAAAGGGTAAACATGGAAAAAGAAGATTTATTACTCCCTGAAACCATAAATTTTATAAGTATTTTAAAATAAACTATTTTTACAAATTTGGCACGTATTATAGAATGGAAGTAGTATAATTTAATTTGATTTTAATTTGAATGTGTCAATTTAATTTGACTCCAAATCTAACCAAGTAGCTTACAAAAGTAACAATCAAGTTAAAGAAAAATTAAGCGGCTTATAATTATTTATGTCACATAAATGACTAAGACACTTGAATTAATATGATTTTAATTGATGAGGCAAAAACAAAATAAATGTCCTACATGTGCATTGATAATCTCACACATTTAGGGTTTGTTAAGTAAAATTAGTTATTTTTATAGCTATTAGTTATTTTCATGAAACCTTAAAAGTTAAATGTTACCCTAACCTCTAAAACCTTTATGTTACCAAATAATTTTTAAGTAGCGCTTAGCGTTTTGATCGATTAAAACTCTAAATGCTATTTAAAAAGTTATTGCCAAGCATAGTCTTAATATTTGTTTGGAATTATTAGATGATGAAAGAGAAATATTTGAAATTTAGGTTTTAAATATCTCTTACACGCCCAACTACCAATTTTAAGTGAGGATGAAAGTGGACATTTGATATTACTAAATCTGGATAAAAGCATGATTTTAAGTGTTACAATCCTCGATTACTATGAGCCAAGAACCTTTCTCCAATTTCTTAATCTCCCATTTATCTATCAACAATAAAGCAAATCCCTCCATTTTTTTTTTAGAAAGACAACACATTTGTGGCATTATTTAACCAAGAAATGTTATTGGGGAAAAAATAATTAGTTAAAACTAATTTCTAAATTTTGGTAAAAATATGACTATTTTTATATAAAAATAACGGATAAATTAGCTTTTATTTTTCAATGTGATTTTTTTTTTATCTAAAATCACTTTGAAAATTGAAAAAGGTGAGTGTTTACTAAGTTTAGCCATTTTCAATACATATTGACCAAATTAATCGTGGTAGATGCAATAGATTAATAAGCATATCTCAAGTGAGGATACAATAGGAAAAATATGTATATAAATTTAAATTTCTAATTAAAATAATTAATTTTTCTTAATTCTTATGAAATAGAAATTCTGTCTATTAATGGACGACAGAGAGAGTACAACTTTAGATTAATAGTACTTTTATTCTTTTTCATTTCTAATAGATATTTTTTTTAATAAATCTAATTTTATAAGTTAAAGTATTATAAAATTTTTTTTATAAATTAAAAGATATAACAAGTATATTTTTATAAGGTGAAAAATAAATAAATTATTTTATTCTCAGTAGTGTAAATTTATGTATGAGCCCCTATTATGTGATATAAATCATAAATAAATTTATAAACTCATTGAAAAAGAAAATTGCTAGTAATACCTTGGGCCCCTTCACATCCAAATATTCCCCTTCTTTCATTTCCCTAAAATGGTGAGACATTCTTCCCTTTGGATACATCTGCATGGAGGTGAAACGCAGAAGGTAAAATTCAGTATACTTAAATAAATTAAAAGTATTATTTGAAAAGTTGGTCAGAATGGTACTTTCACAACAAGTTCAAAGTAACCAACATCGCTATCCAAAGTAATTGGTGTATATGGGCTTATTACTTCTTCACCTTCACTGTCCTTTCCCCTGCCCAGCAAAATCAAACAATCCTTAATATCATAATATTGCCTTAAATCAAATTTCATCTCATAGCTAAACAATTACTACTTAGCGGTTTTTAAAAACCGGTTTAGTTCAAACCAAAATCAACAAGTACAAACCAAATAAATTGAATTTATACATACAGAAAACGAAAACGTCAATTTGATTTTTAGAGTTTTTCGATTTTATGAAACAAAAATTAAATTAAATCAAATCAAATTTGTTTAGAAATTAAACTATTCAATTTGATCTATCTCATTAATTTTCTTATCTCGGTATTAGTACAAACCGTGTCATCAAACAAAATTAGGAAATCTTATATTTAATCACCAAATGTTCTTTTTTTCCATTTTCAAATATGTAAAAAAATCCGTTATTAAAATTATTTGATTTTTAAAATAGAAAAATAAATTTACAAAAAGTGAGTTAAATTTAAAAAAAAAAAAAAAAGGAAAAATTGTATAAAATTAGATGAATGGCGTACCTGCAAAGGACGTGTTTTCCAACCGGAAGGCCCAAAACGGAGGTAGGTGTAGGGAGTGCAGACCTAAACTTTGCAACATTGTGACTCAGTTTTGTTTTCTTTATTAGTTTGAACCTCTTGAATTTCTCAGGGTCTAAGCAGCCTTCAAATATTAAATAAATTAAAAAAAATTGTCAGTAATCAAATTTTGCAGTACTCTAAAAGAAGAATTTTATTATTGCAACCTTTTTTTTTTTTTTTTTTCTAGTTCATACCACAGTGTCAAGCCTACAAAGGTAATTTAATTTATTGAAATAATATAAAATAAAATAAAATAAAATAAATTACCTTTGGGTTTTGTGCTCATATAATAATAATAATAATAAGCAATGCCAAGTGAAATAATGGTAGAGGAGAGAGCTAGCAGCTGGAGTTTAGGCATTGGTACCATTTTGAAAAGAGTAGAGACCATATCTAATGCCACTCTCCATCTCTGTAAATCCATTTTCATCAACAAAGCTCCATCTCTGCACACATAATTGATTATATTTGTTAAATTATTCTTTCCTTTCTCTTCTTATCTTTCACTTTTCCTCCATTAAAGAAGGCATAAAGAAAAGAATATGAGGGCAAAAGAAAGTTATGAGTATATATTTGGTTGGATGCAATCCAATGAAAAATGTGTTATAACGGAATGTAATTAACCATTTATTATTATATTTGGTCGTGTAATTACAAAAAAATTACGAGAATGTAATCATTATTCAATTTTTATATTTGTTTGTAAATAAATAATGTGATAACTACTAATATATCCATCGACATAGAAAAAAATTTATTGAGGGGTCCAATTAAAATATGTAATTTATAAAAATAATATATACATATAAGTTATGAGAATTTTTATAAAAGAAAATAAATCGTTAGAATTAAATTATAATAATTTTTATTTATTTTTGATCGGCTGAATTATACTCAAATAACTTTATTATCAGTATTTGTAAATACATCTCTCTAAATGTAAATTATCAAACAATCATAAACATTTCATGAATATTTTAGTAAGCAAGCTGTATATAATAATTTTTAACACTAGATGGACAATAGCTCGTTATTATATTAGATTGCACCCTCTTAGATCGGAAGGAATGTTTTCTACGTCAAAAGCTCAAGTTCTTCAATTATGACTTATTTAGATGATGTTAGGCAAAATAGTTTGATTGACTTCTGATAATAATAATTTTTCAATAGTTAATTTTCTTATATAAACATAAAAATATTATAATCAGATACGATTAAAAATTCATGTTTCTATGATTAATTAATTTATAAAATACTACAACGAAGTTTAATAAAAATGCATTTAACTTAAATAATATAATTTCTTGAACTCACTTAAATTAAAATAGCTAGTAATTATTACTCGGCTATAAGACAAGTAATTAGAAAAGGGATAAAATTTTAAAAATTAATTAGGATTTTGGGTTTTTTTTTTTAAGAAAAATATTATTGAGTTCTAAGTTATGTCACCAAATTGGCACTTAAAGTATTTTTATGCATAAGAAATAATTATAATGCTCATAATTTATATTACCCTTACTAAATTTTTTTTTTTTTTTTCAAATTTCAAGAGGGCTCGTTGCCCTCTTGGCCCTAAAGTAGCTATTTGGAAAATTATAATTATGTAATGTAATTACACTACTATTTTAGAAAAATTATTCCATATAGTTAGTGATGTTGAGTATAAAGAGTAACAAAAAAAAATTCAACAATGCTTACCAGCTGGAGTTCAAAATGTGCAATTCATTAATAAATGAATTTTAGATAAAATTAGAATTAATTTGTAAATAAATTTTATATTTAAAATAATTTTAAATTTTAAATTTTATTTGCTTTTATTTTTTAAAATATCATACTATTTTAGAAAATTGCTACATATATTAACTAGGCAAAGCCCCGCGTGTTGCGCAGATTATTCTATTTTTTGTATATTGTCCTTCATTTTTAAAATATTTTTATTTATGATTCTATACTAAATGAATAATAAAAATAATTGAAAGTATTTTAGATAAAAATAAATTTAAACCAAGCTTATTTAAATTTACAAGTTTTTAGGTTTTTATTTATATATTACAATTATTTTACAAAAGTAAAAGGATAAGTATTAATTAGTATTTAAATTTAAAAATTCAATATATTTTATCCAATTATAATTTTTTATCGATGCAAATGTAACATTTCAAATTAATTTATAAAATTCTGTGAATATTATATGAGTTGATAATGTAAATTTTATTAAGTGATCTTATAAAAAAAGAAAAAAAATTTAAAATTGAAATATAAATATAAATAATTATTATAAATAAATATTAATTCTAAAATATAATTATTAAATATAAAATTTAAATTTAAATGATAAATATCATTTTAAATATAAATAATAAATTTATTTTTAATTTATTAGATGTTATCTTATAAATTTTCTTTATTATATTAAATGTATTTATTAAATTTAATGATTTTTTTCCCTTTAATTAAATTAATTGTGTAAATGTTACTTACTTGAATGGTAAAACATTTCTTTAATCTCATATCCTAGGAAATAAAATAAATTATAAAATAATAATAATAATAACCACACAACAAATTGAAAAAATTATTACAACAAATATTCAATATTATATAATTTGTTGTATAAAGATCAAAAATAAAAAAATTATTTTTTCTAAAAAAATAACTTGTAAGTTGTGAAAATAATGAGTTTCAATTAATATCAGTCTTATTTATCTCTATCTTTTCTCTGCTCTTTTGTCTCTGTTTAACTTTTTCCTGCATAAAAAGAGAAAGAAAGAAAAGTAAGACAAAAAAATTGACATTACATCAACATTTCATTATCTTAAGTGAAAAAGAAGAAACGGGATTGAAGTTACTATTATCTTCGTTTTGCAATTAAAAATATGAATAATAAGAATAAAAATAAGTATATATAAAAATAAATAAATAAATAAATAAAGATTTGAGAGCACAATTAAAATCCAAACAATTAAAAGCAAAATGATCCAACAAACAAAAGTAAAGAAGGAGGAACATTGTGAAGAAAATCATTAAAATGGAGAGGTATATATAGATATATGTGTGTAGATATAGATAAGAAAAAAAATTTAAAAATTTTAAATTCAAATATTCAAAATGTTTAAAAATTTTAATTATTTAAACTTTTAAATTTATAATATATATATATATATATATATATATATATATATAGATGATGTTGACTATAGAGAGTGAAGCACGTGCCACTGTTTTCTCAAAGCTAGAAATTAGGTAAGAAAAAAATAATTGAACAATGTTTATCAATTACGGATCGATCAGAATCGAATTTTCATGTGTTTTTTTTTTTTTCACTTAAAGCTCTATTTTTTATAAATAAATTCAAAATGTGGAGTTCATTTTAAAATGAATTTGAAATAAATTTAAAATTAAAATTCTTTTGTTTCTATCTATCTATCTATCAATATATATATATATATATATATATATATATATATATATATATATATATATATATATATATTGAACATCAAAAGAGGAAGCTTTATTAATCAAACCAACTGTGCTTCAGAAAAAACAAGATCTACAAGGAAATAGGGAAGCAAGTCCCATTGATGGAAACTAGCATAAGAACAAGCCGCTCTAGCGAGCTCATGAGTCAGGCATGTTCGCTTGTCTCCTAACTCAAGCTATATGCACATTAACAAGCTGCTGTAAAAGAATCCCAATATCATGAATGACTAAACTCCAATAGAAAAATCTCCACTGCTATGTAAAACAACATTAACCAGATACAAGCAGTCTGTTTCAACTTGGACATCATGTAACTGACAATCACGCAACCAAGAAAGGGTCTCACGGACTATAATAGCTTCAGCAACACAAAGGGCATAGACCCGAGCATAATGACAGAGTAACCCATCACAAACTCCCCATAATGATCATGAATTAAAGCACCAAACGCTGTGTGTCCCAAGTCTTCCCTAACAGCATCATCCACATTACACTTCCAACTTCCACCCAAAGGAGCAGTCCAACGAACTAGAGAAGAATTCGCAAAGGAGGCATTGGAATAGACGTTGTTGAGCGAAAAATCATTGTTGATGTGAGCTTGTAGCAAATGTTACTACTAAGTAAGTGGAGGAAATTTGATTATGCCAAAAAAATTTATTTCTATCAAACTAGGTATGATAGCACAACACAAGCAAACTGTTGACAGTGGCTTCCTTTGGTGCTATGATGGTAAGTGCTATCAACTTAGTTTTGTTATTTTTCATAAATTGTTTTTTGTATGAAAGCTCTAGAATATTTGAATATTGAATGGATCTGTGGTAGAGCTTAAATTCAGCCATAAACAATGAGACAAACTTTCTTAAATCATGGAAAGTTAGTATTGACTTGTACAAAGTTAGTGTAATGTTGCTATATAAAGCATTCCTTGTTAATGAATGAAAAGAGAATAAAAAACATGAAAGCTAAGAGCTTGAGAGGAGAGAGCTTTGTAAAAAATGAAGAAGAAAAGAAAGAAAAAAATATTTCTATTTGCATCAATTATGTTTTTACTTCTTTAAACTCTACCATATTGCGTTCTCTATTTTATCTCCTTCTCTCAATCTCCAACAAATGGTATCAAAGCTTCAATGTTCTTTAAGGGGCCTGTGTTTATTGTTTTTTAATTTAATGATTTTTGTGGGGCTATGGTTCAAAATTTTCTGAGTGAAAATCTTATGTGTTTGTTTTGTTACTGAACTTCATGTTAAGCTCCATCAACTTTATTTCTTTCTCCAACATCCACTATAACCTCTTTTATTAATTTTGAAGTAAGAGGAGCTTTTGAATATTCTAAGAAAAAGGCTTGATTTCTTCAACAATGCTTGCATCAAGGAGAAATGTTGATAGTCGCTTCCTTTGGTGCTATGATGCTAAGTGTTATCAACTTAGCTTTATTATTTTTCATGAATTTTTTTTTTGTATGAAAGCTCTAAAATATTTGAATGTTGAATGGATTTATGGTAGAGTTTAAAGTCAGCCATAAACAAGGAGACAAACTTCCTTAAATCACGGGAAATTAGTATTGACTTGTAAAAAGCTAGTGCGATGTTGGTATATAAAGCATTCCTTATTAATGAATGAAAAGAGAAAACATGAAAGCTAAAGGCTTGAGAGGAGAGAGCTTTGTAAAAAATGAAGAAGAAAAGAAAGAAAAAAGATTTGTATTTGCATCAACTCTGTTTTTACTTCTTTAAACTCTGCCATATTGCTTTCTTTGTTTTATCTTCTCCTCTCAATCTCCAACACAAACTCACAGCACCGATCCCCAACAAATGAACTCAACACATGCCAAAGCAGCTCCCTAAAACCAGTCAAAGATGCATAAGAGAAGGAAAAGCCAGCCAGAGTCTAGTGAGGAGAGACACGAGAGCAGGTAACTAGGGCATGGAGGATCGACTCTTGACCACCACAAGTAGGACAAGTACCCTCTGAAATAATATCTCTAGCTAGTAGAACTTCCTTCATAGGCAAAATGTTCCTGTAGGCACGCCACAAAAAATGAAGCACTTTGGGCAGGACTTTCAGCTCCCAAAGCTTAGACCGTAACTCTTATGGAAGTTCTAAAGCAAAAGTGGACATCTATGCCATCAAAAAAGGCAACCCAATTTAATAGTATACTTACTACATGCATACCAATGCCATACAAGACAATTAGCAGCATCCCCATAAAAAATCGGCATTGCTCAAATACAAGCAGAAATCAGAGGGGGGGAATAAGCTAGTAAGCAAGTCCACATACCAACTCAAATTATTCACACCGCGCAATGTAGACAACAAAAGATCTTCAAATCTCGGCACAACCTTAGAGTTAACATAAAACTCACTGTCCACATGAATTCATGGTTCAGTCCACATTTATTAAAGCACCATCACTAATACACCACTAGAACTCGGCTCCCAAATGCTCAATAATAGTAACAAGACCCCTCCAAACTTGGCTTGGATTGTGCCCCAAAACGGCAGACAAAGATCTCCACTCGGGTAATATTTTGTCTTGAAAATAGATCCAAGCAAGGAGGAAGCCGAGACTAAATAACCCGCTAGACCTACTTCCCTAAAAGAGCACGATTGAAGCTCCTCAAATGGCGAATCCCAAGGCCCCCTGCTTCCTTCCCAATTATCCCAACTAAACTAGTGAATACCTTCTCAACATTAGATTGAGCACCTCACTAAAATGAATTCATGATCTTCTAAAATTTATCACAAACTAAAAGAGGAAGCAAAAAAGTACTCAAATAATATGAAGGAAGGAACTAAGCAATAGACTTAAGCATGATTTCTTTCCCTGCTTTTGACAAAAGTCTCCTATTCTAATTAAGCAAAACCTTTCTCAGACGATCTTTCTAAAAGGAAAACATTGCTTTCCTCCTTTGACTAATAACAGAAGGCAGCCTCAGGTAATAACCATGGTTCAAAGCAGTAAACATATTCAACTCAAAGGAAATAGCAATGCGAATATCCAGAGTTACATTTGGGCTAAGACGATCCATGACTTTCAAAAATTAATACCTCGGTTGGAAGCAGATTCATATACAGCAAAAATTCTCATCACAAAATGCATTTCCTGAATAGATGCTTGAAAGAAGAAAAAGCTATCATCCGCAAATGGAAGGTGAGAAATGCTAGGGGCTATCCTGGAAAAACAACATCCATGTAGCACACTATCCAATTTAGCCTTGTGAAGCAAAGTAGAAAGAACCTCAAAGTAAAGAATAAACAAGTAAGGAGAAGGCTAGCAACCTTGATGAAGGCCTTGGGCAAGAGTAATCGGTCCCACAAGCTCCCTTTTAACAAGCACCGAGGAACAAAAACTAGAAACACAAAGCATGATCATACGAACAAACTAATATTGCCTGTAGAAACTACCAATCCACACAATCATACGCCTTATTAATGTTCACTTTCAAAGCCACCACCCATCGCTACCCCTTATATTAGTCTGCATATGATGAATTAGTTCAAACGCCAACCATCATATTGTCCGTAATAAGTCGGCTGGGGACAAATGTGGATTGAGAAATAGAAACCACTTTATGAAGGATAGTCGTAAGGCTATTCGCTAAAACCTTAGCAAGAATTTTATGCACCACATTACATAAAGAAATAGGTCAGAGATCCTTGACAATATCCATCCACCTTAGGAATAAGAGCAATATGAGTATCATTTAATGCTATGGGAAAACCCCAACTAGCTAGCTATAACTTACAACTAGATGAGCACTAATTAAGGCCCAAGATTTTTGGTAAAAACATGAATTAAAACCATTAGGAACTGGGCTCTTATCCGGATGCATATGAAAGAGAGCTTGCCCAAATTGCTCATCCTCAAATAGAGCAAGCAAAGCATCATTATCAGCAGTTGTGATGGAACAAGGAACCATTCCTAAAACAAGATCCATATCAATATCAGAAGTAGTAAAAATTTCAGAAAAATAATAAAAAATAATAAAAAATAATCGAATTAATAGCCTGGTGGTCCTCATGCCACATACAATTCCCATCTCGCAATCCCATAATTAAATTTTATCGAACCCGGTGAGAAGCCATAAAGTGAAGCATGTGCCAATATTTTTTAAAAGTTGATAATTAGGCAAAAAAAAAAAAAGTTGAATAATGCTTATCAATTGAGAGTTGAATGAGATTAGATTTTCATACTTTTTTTTTCCCCTTAAAACTCTGTTTGTTATAAATCAATTCAAAATATGTAATTCATTTACAAATGAATTCTAGATCTAATGAGAATTCATTTGTAAACGAACTCATGTTTGAACTAAATTGAAAATTGAAAATTGAAAATTCATTTGCCTTTATTTTTTAAAATATCTTATTATTTTGAAAAAGCACTTCATATAATTAGTGATGTTGACTACAAAGTGATATGCCAATGTTTACTAAAAGTTGGTAATTGGGCAATAAAAAAAACAATTGAATAATGCCTATCAGATTGGAGGTCAAATGAAATCAAATTTTTATAAATATTTTTACCTCAAATATTTCTTTTGTATTAATAATAACATGATGGTGGTGATGGGGTTATAACAGTGACAGTGGTGATTGTGAAGTGGTGATAGTGGAGGTGGTGGTACAGGTAATAGTGAATGATAGAGTTTGGAATTAAATTTATTTACGATTCAACTTGTAAGAGATTGTAATGAAATGAAAATTACATATATAAGTTTTGGATATAATAGTTATTACATTATTTTACGTAATGGTAAATATAATTATAATACTTATTACATTATAGAGTAAGAAAAAAAATAAATTCAAATATCACAACTAATTATGAGAGAAAAAATCAATTCAAACATTATAATCAACTATATAATGTCATTTTTATTCCATTACATAATTAATTATATAAAACGTAACCTGAGAACAAAAAATCTTTTTTGATTTTTCCATAACATATATTTCGATTTTCACATCCATATTTTAATAAACAGTTCTTAAAATAGAAAATAAATATTTAAACAGTTGAATTTATCAAGTTTTTTCTGTTAAACTTTTGGATTTTTATTTGTTGATATCAAGCATTAAATTTTTTTAAGCTTGACACTTTAGATTTGTATTAAATTAAGCCTATAAGATTTCATTTGTCAACATTGGTATCCTAATTTTTTTTTAAATATAAATTTTTTTAAATATGTATATAAAAAGATAAAGATTTTTTTTTTTTAAAAAAAAAAGGAAAACTACAAGAATAAAGATAAAATGGATTTTGATCACCCAAGGCACTGGTCCCTTATTTAAGGCAATCTTCCACTTATACATGACGTAGGGCAGTTGTCACAATCAAGTATAGTTTTCTATTTTCATTGAAAATGATTAGAAAAAAAAAAAAATTAATTGTTACATATCCGGAAAGAGAATAAGGCTATGCATGCAATAGGGCAATAAGACAAAATAAATTAATCTTAAATTATTAAAAAAAAGTCATATTTTTATTTTTGTACTCACATAAAAATATATAATAAGAGAATATATAGGACAAGGCCTAATATGTAAATGCCACGCTGAAACTTAAATTGGGAAGCTGATCCCTATTTTTGACTTTCTTGGCTTCAAGCAATGTCTCTTCGTTGACTTATGTCAATCCTTTGATTGCTTTAGGTAAAGCCTTAAATCGTGTAAATAAATATATTATTAAGAAGCGAGTCTAACTAGATTTAGGTTTCTTATCTGTATTTACTGATGTTAGTAAGCCAATCAAATACTTGCATGTCAACATTACATTTTTACTTGTTATATATTTTATTTATTTAATAAAAGATATTATTTATTTTTAATATTTAATTAATGAATTTTGAGAAAATATAAAATTCATGAGATAAAAAAATTATAATTATTGCATCAATATTGTTCCTATGTGTTTCTAGCTAATACTCAATCCATATTAGATAATGACTGAAGCCATTAGAGGTTAGTTCATGCTATGTGCTTTTTTCTATAAAAAAGAAGCAGTTATTTTCATAAGTTGAAGTATACGACATATCTGAAACAAATATAATTCCACATGGATCATTATATCTTATATAGAGACAGTTGTACTTTGATCATTGCTATATGTTACTCTATTTATGGGTAATAAATATGAAAGAATATATTATGAATTTTATGAAGCGACTTTAGTGATTGAGATAAGATTCATCACTCTTATAAATTAAAAAAAATTCAATAGTTGTTTTCAACTAGTATTTGATTATGAAATCCTCGTTAAACGTAGAATGAGATAAAAAAAATTGGATTTAAAATCTCATTCAAATAATCAATAACTATTACTAAAAGAAATAATATGTTTAACATGGCAAACATGCTCTTACTTAAATGACTGAATCTAAATATTATTGATGAGGAGATATTAATTATATTGACAGACTATTCACTAAAGGATAGGTTAACTCATTATTGATTTTTCAAATATTTGGGTGGAAAATTATAATGCGATCCCTGTGATTTGTAAAATATAACTAGTTTCTTTATGTGTTTTAGAAAATAAACTAAAATATCCATATAGTTCGTCTAATTTTTGTATTTTTTCTGTTAAGTACCTTTTGAAATAATGAAAGTACTCTTTCATTTTTTAAAACACAGGGACGGATATTATTATTATTATTATTATTATTATTATTATTAATTAGAAAAAAATGTAAAAATAAATAAAATGAGAACTGTCAGTGAATATAAACGATTTTGTTTTCTAAGGCCATACAAATAAACAAGAACACATATTCATTGTTGCGCCTTCCAGCTTCTAACGGGAAAAATAAAAATAGTAATAAAATAAATTTTATTTTATTTAGCACATTAAAATTGTTAAGGTTCAAAGTTTTCTGGACAAAAAAGTTGTTTTGTCTGTCGTTTTTGGCTGTATATATATAAACTAGTGGTTCATCCGCCTGCGCAGTTATTTATATTATTTAAATATAATTAACTTAAAAATATTAATTATTTATATTATCTAAATATAATTAATTTATAAATATTAAATAAATAAATTAAAAATTATAAACTCATAATAATATATGTCAGTTAAAATAACTATAAAAAAATTTAAAAAAATAGGAAGCTAGAATTTTTTTTTTTATTTTAATTGAATGATTATTATTATCAAACATTTTATAATTGAATGCATTTAAAATTTAAAAAATAGAATTGGCTTTTTTAAAATTTTAAAAAAGAAAATACAATAAAAGACGGTTCTTGAAAATATTTTTATATAAATTTTAAATATAAAAATTTATGCATTTATTTATGTATTGTCTCGTTACTTTGATCAGTAATTCTTTACCATTCACATAAGTTTAAGATTTAATATCATTAACATAATTAATATAAAATTAATAAATGAAAACATTAATTAAATCATTAAATATTCTAATAATATTATTTTTAACGTTTTAATAAATATCCAAATTAAATAGATTTGTTCCATGCATAAAAAAATTAATTTGTTAAGTCTAACACACACCGTTAAGAGCATATTGATTATGATTTACTCTTTATGTTCTCTTTACTTAGAGAAAATAGAAAAAGCTCTTGGATTAAAAAAGTTAGTTAAATTAAATTTTCTCTCTAAAATGGCCTTCATTTCATCATTAATTATGAAAACTATACTTGATATAAAAGGAAGTTCCAAGAAGTGCATTTATTGTCTATTTACATTATTTGGACTTTACTTCCAACTTTCTTTATTAACTCTATTTGACTCTATTAAAATTGGAACATTTTCCATAATAGCTACACAAAAATGAAAAAAAATTTTAGAGCCAAATTAAATGAAAAATTTGTGAACTTATTCATTGAAGGTTGCAAAATTTCAAAATTTTCAGCAAAAATAAAGGATGAAAAATTTAAATTTTGGCTCTAACTTGTTGAAATTTGAATAATTTTTCAATTGAAACTCAAAATTAAAAGCATAATTCGGTTTTTCTAAATTTAAATGAAATTTAGAAAGTAATGTCCAAATATAATACACTGCGGCTAAAATAAAATAGAATTCGAGTTTTAATTTCAAAACTCTTAATAAGATTTAATTTAAAATTGAGTATTAGAATCCAAGTTTTAGTGTGACTTTGAAGGGACAATTTTTTAAAAAAAGCGTATAGTCTAGCAAAACGTGCGACAATTTCACATTTTGAAAAGTACACAATTAATAATAATAACACCACAATGTGACTTTAAAAAGAGTACAACTATTATAAAGATTTGAGAAAATGCATAGCTAAGACTAATTAGGCCATAAAATGTCTTAAAAAAGTGTACAACTAATGAATTAAAAGGCCACAAAGTGATTTACAAAATTTTATAATCGTTAACTAAGAAAAAGAAAGAAATATTGAAAAAGTGACCGAGTACTGAAAATATGGCCATAAGAAAGCTTACAGAAGTACACAACTAATAATTAAAAGGTCACAAAGTAGTTTACAGAAGTTCACAATCTGACTTACAGAAGTTCACAACCATTAACTAGCACAAAAAAATAAAAACAATTGAAAAAATATACACAAGTACTAAAAACAAAACACTATTAAGTAGCTTACAATAGAGTACAACCATTCTAAAGATTTGAAAAAATGCACCAAGTACTAAAAATAAAAGGCTATTAAGTGGCTTATAAAATAGCAAAAGATAATCAAAAAGTGCACAATTATTATCAATGAAAGTCCATATTAACCTATTTATTATCACCATTCTTACCTAGATCAACATTAATAGTAACAAGTGTGTCCTCTATAATTTTTCCTACTAGGTCATCTATCTCGTCACTTGCAAAAGGATCTTGAGAGTCAATAAACTTTCTTCTTGTCCATGGTTCTTGTGTAGGAGGTTAGGTCTCATTTAAGTTTACAAGTGCTTGATAATCACTACATTCGGGCGCATCTTTACTTTTTTTTTCCTCCAATAAGTGTTTAAGGAACCTTAGAATATTGACCTGTTCCTTGGTGAATTTGTCTGAAATCAGTAATAGAAGACTATAGCTCTTTAGATTGTGCACTATTTTTTTGTGTTTGCTCACTGTTTTTATTTATCTTTTCCACTAATGTGACCAAAAGAGTAGTAACTGCATACAATTTTTTCAGAATCTCAACATTATTGTTTGCAATTGAAGGCACTCTACTAGCCTTTCTTGGAAGAGTAGCTGACTCCTTAATTTAGTGTATGATTTTCATCCTTGGATCCCCACTCCAAACATAACATATATTCATTTTTGACGTCAACGGTTATGGCCAAATTTACAATAATAAAAGTGTACATATATTTATCAAATATACAAAGGGCTAACTCAGCATTTATGTGGTAAAATTTATAAAAATGACTACTATTACTATAAAATAAAATAAAAAAGTGAGTTGATAACTTGTCTCTTGAAACATGTCTGCGTTAAATGCTAAAAAAATTTGTGTTTGCCACTTTTCTTGATTATATTGAGTTTCAATATTAAAAAAACACATATACTTAAGGGATTTCTAATCTTTTTAACTTGGCTTTCATCCCAATGTCACTATTTAGAGTAACTTTGTCCATATAAAAAATACAACTAAAAAGAAAATTTTTTTCTAAATAAAGAGAATAGAGGAAGTAATTAATAGAATGAATTAGAGTCATATTTAAACGCTAGAACCATATAAGAGTTTGAGTTATAGATAAATTTAAAAAAATGTAAATAATTTTTATTCATCAATTAAACTATTAAATATTTTAATAATACTTTTTATTAATGTTTTAATAAAAAATAATTGATGTACTTGCGAGCTATTTCTTTGCAAAGAAAAAAAAATACAATCCACAAGAAAAAAAAAAAATACAAAATGCAAGATTAAAAAAGAAAAATACAATCCACAAGACAAAAAAAAAATAGGTAAGACAAAAAAAAGTACAATCCACAAGGCCAAAAGAAAAAAAAAAATACAATTTGCCAGACAAATTTTTTAACATGTTTTGTACTGCAAAGACAAAAAGAAAAACCTAGCAATGAATCATTACAATTATAAATGCATTAAAGAGGAGCCTGCAAAAAATCATTAAAGAAAAACTATAATACAAAACTATAATTATTAATAATGAAAACAAATAAATATAAAATGCTAAAAAAACTAACCTCTATTCACGAAAGGGTTTGAGATAGAAATATAGAATAATATTGATAATAAAACCACATACTGCTCAAGAAACACAAAAAAAAATAAAATAATAGGAAAATAAATTCACTTATAGAGAAGTGTAAGCCTATCATGACCTAAATTCGTATGCCGGACGGACACTAGAATCTAGGTAAACTTAAAGCTTTTGAGGCCCATAGTAAGCTTATCTCACATGAATCCAATCCTTTAAACCAATTTTAGGAACAATAACCTATAATGTGACATTATTAAATCATATCGTTAATTTATATCCTAGAGCCCGGTGCTGAAATTATGGTCAATAATATGAGAATTATATATTTATATATACATTCCATAAATTAAGCTCATGTATGCATAATGATCTTCTATGTGATTCTCTATATTATATGAGTTGACTATATTACTGCGATGTGGCTATTGTGCCTTGTTTGCGGGTGAAATTGGGATGAAGTGGGTCACCATGAGATTATGATGATGGTTTGGGACCTTTGGCCATTTATAAGAGATCGACACCCCTGTGTGCACCTGATGAAATATAATATGAATGATTTGGCAAAACCACAGGTTGGCGTCCTATTAGAAATAGAAAAGAAAGAGAGAATGGAAAAATAATGTGAAGACTGGTCAAGTGAGAAATAGACTAATTGGCCAAATATAGGGGATCGGCTCTTTGGTGCACATGTATGAGAGAATAGGCTATATGTGATGATGGCTTGTCAGGGGTTCTGTGACACCACTAACCAATCTCCATTTGAGTGATTACTTGAAGGTAATATTATTTATAGATGTTGATGTTATGACATGTACTTAATTGGACGAGTATTCATCATAATAAATGTGGAAATCATCCTTTATGGTCATTTGGATTATGCATTGTTTATTATTATTCACTGAATTTGTGAAAGTCACCCCTTTTTCTCAAACCTTTCTCAGGAGGTAGATATTGTGCTAGTTTAGATAATCTCTGGTTCTTTCTCTACAGAGTTGTAATAGTAATTTTCTGTTCTTGATGAATGTATAGTATTATGTATAAAAATGTATCTACATCAACTTACTGAGCTTTGAAGATAGGAAGTCAAGTATTAAAATTATTAAATAAAAAAAATTATTAGTGTGTTGTTCAATAAATGTGGATTTTCTAATTGACTCTCTAAAAGCACAAAAGGACTAGTTTGCCAGTATTATGGTTGATGTTAGTGGTATAAAAGAAATATAGGCCCAAGTTATGAGTTATTTGAAATATGAAAGCTCGGCCAAAGATATAAATTAACAATATGATTTAATAACACCATATTATGGGCTTATTATTCTTAAAATTGGTTTAAAGGATTAGGTTTATGTGAGATAGGCTTACTACGTGCCGTAGGGGCCTTAAGCTTATCTGAGCTCTAGTGCTAGTCTGACCCACGATTTTGGGTCATGACACAGTTGGTATTAGGGCTTTGGTTAGAGTCTTATAATGTAATTGTAGAGTATGGGGAATTTCATCTCGTCTTTCTCAGTCTCCTTTACTTCTACTTCAATATCTCCTTTGTTATTATGACTGGATTAGACAGAGTAAAAGTTATTATAACCATTATGGAATAGGTATGAACAAGGAATTTCTTCATCTTGGGATCGACCGTAACCAACATAAGGATAGTAACTTGATAATTTTCCTCTTGAGGGATGATTGACACACTAGATCCTGTGAGGTAGGAAAACTCTTACCTATCATATAAATTGGTAGACTATAAGTGAGAGAAACTAAAGATAAGTATGGTAAATAGATAATGAAGATAGTTTATTATAATAATTGCAGGTGCTAAAGTAGGGACCATTTCCTAGACCTGCGAGTAGAGAAACACTAATTGGTAGTCGATTAACTTGATTATCTAGTGCATTACTTTTATATGTAGAATTTATTTCTGTAGTGAATAGAATAATATTAGGAAATAAGTGGAAATGTTCATTGTATGACATATTATGAATGGAGATATGTACAATATCAGTAGCTATAATGACAGATTTAATTGTTTGCATAAAAACTACCATCAAATTAAATATTGTTATGAGTGTTTGTTCATAGCACTTGCAGTCTACTTCTCTAGAGAAAAAATTCCTATAATATTACATAGAGATAATATTCCGTACACTCATCTTCCTTGAAGGAATGATTTATTTAAGAAAATAAGAAGATCATATTTTATAAAAAATAATAATTGTTAACATATAATAATAAAATATTTTAATTAAATAAATAAGACTCCTATATTAGCTCTAAATATAAAATAATGAGGACTCTAAATCCTTATCTGATACAGACTATTCGAACTCCAGTATGTATATATATATATATATATATATATATATATATATATATATATCTAAAATTTATCCCAAATTTTGGCTAATCACAATTAATTCTCTCCCAAAATTCTGAGTTTAATAATTGGTGTGGTGAGTGTGGAATACACCTTCAATTTTTTCCTTCAACCCTAGGTAGCCCACCCCCCCCCCCCTTCTTTTCAACTCCTCATGGCCACCAACACAACTGAGAACCCTAACATCGAAAGCCAAGACAATGTTTATGGCGAAGCCGGTCAACAGATCACCTTCACTGTCCCACCTGTTATCGATCTCCAAGTAGCAGCAGTCCTCGCCCAAGCTTATACTCAATTCACTACAGTGTTGAAAGGCCTCTTGGAGAACTCAACACCCAATGGTGATCCTACTCCACCTTCTAAACATGCAAACGCTCGTCACGAAGAAGGAAAAATTCACGCACCTTACCCTAAACATCCAACCCATTCTATGTCTGATCGATACCAAGAGGCAGAATCAAAACTGATCAACCTCCGAAATCAAGAGATTAGTCACACTCAGGTGTTGGATGAGACGAACCTCAGAGATGTAGTAAAAGAGCTAGTTCAGGAATGTAAGGAACTAAAAGAGAATGAGATTATGGTCTTCGCCAAGATTTGCCACTATCCCCTAATATCCTAGCTGCAGCTTTCCCCCCAAAATTCAAGCTCCCCACCTTTCAATCATATGATGGTTATTCTGATCCAAGAAGTCACTTAGCAACCTTTCGAACCATCATGTATTTACAAACCAACTTACAAGGCTTAATGTGTAAGGTTTTCCCAATCACCCTGAAGGGCACTACACAAGAGTGGTACCAAACGCTTAAAACAGGATCCGTCAAATCTTTTCCACAGTTAGCCATGGCTTTTCGAGCTCGCTTCATAACTTGTACACCATTTAAGAAAATCTCATCCAATCCGGTAAACTTGATGAGAGAGGAAGGAGAAACTTTACGACAATATGTGTCCAATTTTTAAAAGATGGTGATGCAAGTGGAGAACCTGAACATTGAAGTTGGTTTAAGTGCAATGGCTAAGAACTGCAAGTATAACAAACTATTCGAAAGCTTGAGCATCGATCCCCCTTCAACCTTTGCTGAGCTCATGGCGAGAGCTCATAAGTACATTAAACTAGATGAAGCTTATGAGATCCAACAACATAAATCAGCCAAGGAGGAAAGGTATAGACCCAGAAGACATTCGCCTTTGGGCAAAAGATGATCACCCTGAAGAAGATTGCCCATCCACCTTTACACACTAACTACCACGTTTGAACTCCATATACCAAGAATAATGAGCCTGTACAAACTTCACCTTGGTGAGCAAACCTCGTTCAGAGATCTTATCGTGGATTAGACAGCAAGGTGATCGGATCCAATTTTTTATCCTAAAAAGATGAGGGATGATTCTGTAAGCCATAGGGATAAGAGCAAATACTACGAATTCCACGGGGACATGGGCCATGAGACTGATGCTTATTGGCAGTTAAAAGGGAGATAAAGTGCCTCATGCAAAAGGGCGAGCTAAAGCATTTTATAGGAGAAAACAGGTGAGAAGGAGGACAGTCCAGCAAATCGAATAGAGGTAATTGCACCTTAGGGACCATTCATACTATATTTGGTGGTTCAATGGGTGGCGATAATAATTCAGTAAGGAAGCGGAGAGCCAGGGAGATATACTCTATCCTACCTCAACAAAAGCCTAACCTAAGACCACCAATATCATTCTCTAAGACTGACGGCGAACATGTTTGTACACCACATAATGACGCCTTGGTAATCGAAGGGATCCTAAAAAACTCTTTAGTGAAAAGAATCTTAATAGATGAAGGTAGTGTAGTTAATATGATGACTATGGATCTATTTAAGGCCCTCAAATTAGACCAAACAAAGCTCAAGCCAGTCTGAACTCCACCTGCTAGGTTAGCAGGTAAACTGGTGCAAGTGTCAGGAGTAATGGATATAGATATGGAGCTCGGTGTTGAGAATTTATCAAGAAGGCTAAAATTAGAATTCATGGTGACAGACATCTAATTCCCATATAACGCCATATTGGGAAGCTAGCCCTATACGAGCTAGAAGCAACAACGTGCTTCAAATATTTAACCATGAAATTCTATTCGGATGAAGGCAAAGTAGTGGCTGTGAAGGGTGACCAAAAGGCAGCAAGAGAAGCATGTATAGTAGCTCTAAAGGGTCTACCACTCACTCTGCCGATCATGTGGATGCTAGAGGGAGAACTCACTACTCAATCCGCAGAACATCCTCCCTTTGATATCCCTAGATAAAAAGAAGATTCAAGGCCTAAACCGCTGGGCGAGCTAATTAAATGGGAAGTGAAAAAGGGGAAACACATAACATTGGGAGCTGATCTGTTGAACGAGATGCGAAATGACATGAAAGCAGTATTAAAAGATCATGTTGATAGTTTTGCCTGGATTACAAAGGATATTGTAGGCATTAACCCTAGTGTTGTATCCCATAAACTCAACATAGACCCGAGTTCTAAACCAATCAAGTAATCATGGCTCTGAAAGACAGTAGGCTATAGCTACAAAGGTGGATAAGCTTTTAAAGGCGAGCTTCATAAGGAAGGTGAACTACCCAAAATGGCTGGCGAACGTTGTTATAGTATTGAAACCCAATGGAAAGTGGAGGCTATGTGTTGATTTTATCTATCTAAACAAAGTTTGTCCAAAAGACCCTTACCCTTTACCTAATATTAATCAGCTGGTGGACTTAACAGCTGGATACGAGGTGTATAGTTTTTTCGATGCAGCAGTAGGATATTTTTAAATAAGAGAGAATAAACTAGATGAAGAGAAAACTAGTTTTGTCACAGACCGAGGCATTTACTATTATCAAGTCATGCCTTTTGGATTGAAGAATGCAGGGGCAACATATTAGAGGCTGGTTAACAGCATGTTCAAGGATCAAATTGGGCGAACCATACAAGTATATGTCAACAACATGATAATAAAAAGTACCTAAACTACTGATCATCCTAGAGATTTGCAAGAAGCATTTCAGATCTTGAATCAATTCAACATGAAGCTCAATCCAGAAAAATGCACTTTTAGAGTAAAAGTAGGAAAGTTTTTAGGCTTTATGATATCTCAAAAAAGAATAGAGGCGAACTCCAAGAAAATTAAGGAAATCTTGGAGATGCGGCCACCCGCCAACATCCATAAAGTGTAACAGTTGAATGATCGAATAACAGCCCTGGGCAGGTTCATCTCCTGTTTAGCTAAAAGATGCATGCCTTTTACCAGATGTTGAAACAATTGAGAGGTTTTAAATGGGATGATCGGTGCCAGCTTGCCTTCGAACAAATTAAAGAGTTCCTATCCTCTACCCGCCTCTCGAGCAGACCCAAGAAGGATGAACTCCTATACTTGTATCTTGCAGCTACTAAAAACCCCGTCACTTCTGTTTTACTTAGGGAAGAATGCAGGGAGCAATATCCTATCTACTACATGAATAAGGTCCTCAGAGGAGCCGAGATGCGATATCCATGTCTTGAGAAGCTATCATTCACGGTCCATACATCGACGAACTGTTTGCATCATTTCTTCCAGTCTCATATCATAGTTGTCCGCACAAATCATCCATCAAAAAAGGTGTTGCACCGAGTTGAAACTTCTAAAAGATTGGTAGAATGGTCAATCAGATTGGGCAAGTTTGATATTAAATATGAACCTCGTACGACATTGAAGGCACAAATTCTAGCTAACTTTGTGGCTGAAATTTTCAAAGGTGAAGAAACAGGTGATCCACAAGCCACAGTGCCAAACTCCGACTCTAACATATGGAAACTTCATACAGATGGGGCTCTGAGAAATTTAGGAGTAGCAGTAGGGGACATGTGACATCCTGACCCGGCAAAGCGAACCTAAGAGGGCGGGTAGAGCAAGGCTCCTGGCGAGCTTTTAAGATGGCAGACTAGCTAGGGTAGTGGAATGCGGGACATAAGAAAGAATCATATCATATACCAAAAATGGGGTAATTAATCATCAAAGGCACTTTTTGGTGGAATGGCTAGAGAGTTAAAAGAACTTCAGGGTTAAGCGTGCTTACTTGACAGAAATCCTAGGATGGGTGACCTCCTGGGAAGTTTCTATTTCACCTGTGGGACAAAATCATGCGGGTCTTGCCGTTCTAGTATGTGATGGAACCGACTTGATCTAAAGCGGACAATTCTTCTGGTGGTTGGAGTCAGGGCGTTTCAATTTGGTATCAGAGCCTAACCCCCTTTAGTAGATATATGGTTCGAGGACGAACCACGCGGAAGCTGGTGGGCCTGTGACATACCGACTTGGCAAAAGCAATCTTAAGAGGGTGGGTAGAGCACAGCTCCTAGCGAGCTTCAAGGATGGCAAGCTAGCTAGGGTAGTGGAATGTGGGACACGGGAATGAATCAGATCGTATATCGAAAATGGGCTAAGTAATCATCAAAGGCGCCTTTTGGTGGAATGGCTGGAGAGTTGAAAGAACTCCAAGGTTAAGCGTGCTTATTTGACAAAAATCTTAGGATGGGTGACCTCCTGGGAAGTTTCCATTTCACCTGCGGGATAAAACCATATGGGTCTTGTCGTTCTAGTATGGGATGAAATCGATTTGATCCAAAGCGGACAATTCCTCTGGTGGTTGGAGTCAGGGCATTATAGGTCATCCTATAGGGACCAAGGATGATAAAGCTGTAGTATGCCATTCGCCTAAACTTTCCTACCATGAATAATGGGGTAGAGTATGAAGGTTGATAGTAAGGCTTATGTTAGCACTTGAGGTATAACCCCCCATCCTCCGTATCTTCTTAGACTCACAACTTGTTATAAGTCAAATTACAGGTACATTTACAATCAAGGAACCAAACCTAGCCAAATACCATTCCTTAGCCACATCTCTCTTAAACAAGCTGGAGGAAGGAGGGTGTACTTGGAAGCTGATCTAGATAAAAAGGGCAAACAATAAAGAGGCGAATGCCATAGCCAAAGTTGCCTTGCGAGGAGAAGCATTGTCAGAAGGAATTATAGTCGAACAATAGGATTGCCCGAGCTTTGAGAAATAAGAAATCTTAGTCACCCAAAATAAAGGCAATTAGATGAGCCCAATCAAAGTTCAGCTAGCAGACAAGCACAAAGCCATTAAACTTTGTAAAAAAGCGGCAAACAATACACTGGACAATGGGGAATTATACAAAAGGTCAAAATCACACCCTTGGGCGAGATGTGTAACTAAAGAAGATGGGAACTGCATTGTAAAGGAAATACACGACGAAGGAGTTAGTGGAGCACATGAAGGCTTGAATGAAATGATTAAGAAGATCCTACTGTCAGGATACCATTGGGCCACCATGAAAAGGGATGTTCGCCACTACAAGACATGTCAAAAGTATGATAGGGTACTTAGACAACCCTCAACAGAGTTGCAACAGTTAGCTTCATCTTGGCCTTTCGTCTAATGGCGAATAGACATCTTGGGACCTTTCCCCATGATAACAGCTCAAAGGAAATTTGTAGTGGTTGCAATTGATAATTTCTCTAAATGGGTGGAAGTAGAAGCTCTTAGCACTATTACACCAGCTCGGATCTTCAGCTTCTTCAGAAATAATATGATATTTAGGTATGGCATGCCTCACAGAATAGTCACTGATAATTGGAAGCAATTTAACTCAAGAGGCTTTAAATCCTTTTGTGAAGAATGGCACATTAGTTTGCACTTCACATTAATAGCTCACCCACAAACTAATGGTCTTACTGAAGTTACCAATAGAACCATCTTGTAGGGACTGAAGAAAAGACTGGATAGAGAAAAAAAGCCAACTGGGCAGATAAGCTGAATAGCGTACTATGGGCCTATAGAATAACACCTAGACAAGCAATAGGACAAACACCATTCTCTTTGATGTATGGAATGGAAGCTGTGATATCAGTGGAAATAGGCCTACCCAATAGAAGGATGAAAGAATATGAGGAATTCGGAAGCAACGAAGCTTTAAAGGTTAGCTTAGACTTAGTAGAGGAGCTTAGAAAAGACGTTGCAACCCGAGCCGAAGCATACAAATAAAGGATAAGAAGGTATTTCAACATGAAGGTCAAGAAAAAGTAGTTGAAAGAAGGTGACATGGTTTGGCGAAAGGTAGAAATTACTAAGGGCTCAGCAGGAGTTGGAAAGCTAGGACAAAACTATGAAGGTCCTTATAAAGTGTCAAGGTAGATATGTTCAAGCACCTATAAGTTAAGAAAGATAGAAGGAGTCGAACTACCCATAACTTGGAATGCTGATAACCTAATGAGTGCATATTGTATCTCTTCTTTATTTTATGATGTGTAAAAACTATCTTTTTTCAAGTCATAATATGATAAGACCTCAAGTTTTTTCACCTGATACATCATGCCCTCCAAAAATAAAAGGACAAGATGTTGTAGATACCTAAATTTTATTTAAGTTAATTTAATTATTTAATTAACCAATTAAATTATTGGTTAGTTAAATTAAATAATTTATTTTAATAATCGACCAAAATATTTAAATGATTATTAAAATAAAATTATTGGATAAATAAATAATGTAGTAAAGTCCAATAAAAATTAGTCAAATGGACCAATTAAATTAAATCTTGGCTAATGAGTCAAGTGTCTACATAAGTTAAGTGTCTACGTAAGTTAAGTGATCAGCAGCAGCCAATAAGAACTTGCCAAGTGGACCAATCAAATTACATACTTGGCAAGTGGACTCCCTCAAATCTCTATAAATAGAAGGCCTCTCTTCACATATAGAGGATACAGACACATACGCACTTATATAAAAAAGAGATAAAAAAAGAAGCCTAAAAGCTCTATCGAACTCAAGATTACAAAAGGTCTCTCTCAAGTCTAAAGAATAAAGTTCGTTCTACGTCAATTCAAGATCAAGTCTCTTCAACCCTAGAATCGTCTAAAGTTCATTCTACTTCAATTCAACATCAATTCATTCGGCCATTGAATTGTGTTCAAGATCAAATCCTTCAATCCTTGAATCGTGCTCACAACAAAGAGAAGAATTAGAGGATAATTTTCACTGTAATAAAAAATTTCACATTAGAGATTGTATCCACTGCTTTATAAATACAATTTGTATTTTTGTATTTTTGCTTCTTAATTTTTAGGATTAAATTTTACACTTAAAGATGCAAAAGGTTTTTCCTGAAGGATCTCACTTAAAAATTGTTTCTCCATGTGCAGCTATAGGTTCGTCAGAGGCCTAAGTGGCCTAGTTTTCTTTGTCCAATGGGACATATTCAACAGAGACCTATGCTGCCTAATTTCTCCATCTAATGGGACAAGCTCATCAGAGGTCTAAGCGACTCAATTTTCTCCGTCTAATGGGACAAGTTTGCTAGAAGCCTAAGCGGCCTGATTTTCTCCATCCAATGGGACATGTTCACCAGAAGCCTAAGCGACTCGATTTTCTCTATCCAATGGAATAAGTTCGCCAGAGGCCTAAGCGACCCAATTTTCTCCATCCAATGAGATAGATTCGCCAGAGGCCTAAGCGGCCCATTTTCTTCGTTCAATGGAGGCCTAAGTGACCCAATTTTCTCCATCCAATGGGATAGTTCACCAATTCATCTCACTCACTACGAAAGTAGCTCAATGGCAAACTAAACCAACCAGCTCGATCTATTGAATCAATATGTTGAGGTACACAACCTTTGCTATTCAAACTTAACTAGCATAGTTCATAAGTTATTATTCATCAAGTTATTTTCTATTAAGGCAAAAATCCCTTATGCGTGTATTATAAATTGCCAGCTTGAATGAATCATTAATTGTTAAGTCATTATTTGCTAAATGTACTTAGATCGCCCAGTATGAATAAGCCATTAATTTGTTAAGTTAGTACCTAATAAATATATTTAGATCGCCCAACATTTTAAACAAATGACATGTTCAAATAATAAAAAAAGCAAATAAAAAATCTAAGTAAATAAAGAAGATTGCAAATTAGAAAATCTCATTTCATTAAATCAAAGAAATTTTTACATCCATAAGTACAAAAGAATTCCTAGAAATGAAAATAAAAACACTAAACAAGTATTTAGTCACCCTACTTTGGTGCAACTGGTGATCTAACTCCGGAAGAATTACCGCAATCTCCATCGCCATCCTCATCTCCTTCCTATCCTCCGGGTAAATTTCATTCACCCAATCCCAATCAATGTCTGGTTTCCTCTCTCGCAACCCACTCAAAATATTTGAGCTAAGGCTTAGGCAAGCCTTCGCTAAGTCTTCTTCTTGGGAAACCTCATTTTCCCTAAGAACATGAACCTCATCCTCCAAGACCTGTAGCTCCCCCAACCTTTTTTCTAACTCATCTATATTGGCCTCCATCTTCTTATTTTTATTGACAAGAGACTAGCTCTCCTCCTTCAAAGCATCTAACTTGGCATTTCGAGCTGCAATCTCAGCTTTATGGCGATCCTCTTGATGTTGCATAGACTTTGCAACATCCTTTAAGGCGATCTCCATTTCATTCTTTTTTACTTCTAGCTCGGTAACATCGGACTTCAACCTAGATAGGTGAGTATACTGAAAATTGTTGGCGTTTATTGCATAAAACAAGCATTAGTTTAGAAAATCAGTCGCCACTCGATCATCCATATGTTCAAAGCACCGAGCGTCGGCTGAAAATAAACAGGCACGAGCTAACTCTCTATTGAGGCCATCATCTTGAATGCTACAGTCTACCCCATATCTATTGATGAAATAGGATCGGAGATCGATAGCCTTACTGCGAAGAGGAGGAGGAGGAGGAGCTGAACTTGTATTTGATGAGAAGTAGAGGCAGGTGCCTCCTTGCCCATTTTCTAGGTGACTTAGCTAGAGGGTAAGGAACAACAGCTTCAACTGCTGGCTCGGCAGTTGGTTCGGTAGGCGCTACCACTACAATAGGTTCTGAAGGAGGCACCTCCCCTAAAGCTCCAGTTGACACTTGCCTTTTCAAGGCACTGGCAATCCTGAACATCTTTGAACTTTTTCCCTTCTTAAAAGCCATATCTACACGAAACAGAAGAAAAAAAAAATCAAATGTTAGTTTTAACAATCTTAGATAAAACACCTAAGAAACATAAAATACAATGATCAAAAGGGTTCAGCCTAATGGGTCCGCTAGGTGAGCTAATAAAAGAACCTTCGGCTATCACCTTCCTCAAATCCACACACCCAAGCCCCCTAGCCCTTATAAAATCTGCTACCCCTCGATCATAAGTAGTAGGCGACGGAGGAAGAAAACGTTGAGGATCTGCAGACCAATTGTTCAGAATTTCGAACCCTCTAGAAAAATAGTGAGATTTCCAATTCTTTAAAGAGGAAATCTTTGACTTCTTTGTAAAAATATTATAATAAGTTGAAAATAAAAACACTATACAAATATTTAGTCACCTTGCTGTGGTGCAGTAGGTGATCTAGCCCTGAAAGAAGTAGGGCAATCTCCATCGCCATCCTCATTTCCTTCCTCCTCAACATCCTCTGGGTAAATTTCATTCATCCAATCCCAATCAACGTCTGGTTGCCTCTCTCGCAACCTAGTCAAAATATTTGACCCAAGGCTTAGGCAAGCCTTCGCTAAGTCTTCTTCTTGGGAAGCCTCATTTTCCCTAAGAACACGAACCTCATCCTCCAAGGCTTATAGCTCCCCTAACCTTTTTTCTAGCTCGTCTATCTTGGCCTCCATCTCCTTTTTTTTATTAACAAGAGACTAGTTCTCCTCCTTCAAAGCATCTAACTCGGCATTCTGAGCTGCAGTCTCAACTTTATGGCGATCCTCTTGATGTTGCATAGACTTTGCAACATCGTTTTAAGGTGATCTCCATTTGGTTTTTTTTTTTTACTTCTAGCTCGGTAACATCAGACTTCAACCTAGATAGGCGATCATACTAAAGATTGTCGGCATTGGTTTAGAAAATCAGTCGTCGCTCGGTCATCCATTTGTTCAAAGCACCGAGCGTCGACTGAAAATAGATAGGCACGAGCCAACTCTCTACTGGGACTGTTGTCTTGAGCACTGCAATCTGCCCCATATCAGTTGACGAAATAGGATCGAAGATTAGTAGCCTTATTGTGAGGAGGAGGAGGAGGAGCTGAAGTTGGATTTTGATGAGAAGTAGAAGTAGGTGCCTCCCTTACCCTTTTTCTAGGCGACTCAGTTAGAGGGTAAGGAACAACAGCTTCAACAGCTGGCTCAGCAGTTGGTTCGATAGGGGCTGCCACTATAGTAGGTTTTAAAGGAGGCATCTCCCTTGAGGCACCTTCGGCTATCACCTTCCTCAAATCCACACACTTGAGCCCCCTAGCCCTTATAAAATCTGCTACCCCTCGATCATAAGTAGTAGGCAGCGAAGATAGAAAATGTTGAGGATCTATAGTCTAATTGTTCAAAATACCAAACCCTCTAGAAAACCTCACTATAAAAATACTTAGATTTGTAGTTCTTCAAAGAGGAAATCTTTGACTTCTTTGCAAAAATATTGCAATTCGCTTTCACTTGAAGAAAACAATGATCTTCGTTCAGACGAAGGGAAAAGTGATATAGCTCCCGAACCGCATTGGCGTTCAAATTGTTTCCATCTTCCCTAGGCAATGTAATCACACCATAGAGAAATCTCAAACCGTTAGGGTGGACCTGACTTAAGGTTATCTGATACACATTAAAAAAGATTTTAAAGGCTCAAAAAGTGGAAGCCAAACCCATATCGAAAACTCTCTTCGTACAACATGATAGAGTCCTTATCCAAATCAGAGTTGACCCGTATATGCTCAAAAGGGCAAATTAATTTATAGTCAAATGGAATATTGTAAGTGTGATATATATCTAGTAGTTCGCCCTCATCTATATCAAAAGGGATGTCAACTATCTGAACATTCTCTTTCCTCCCCTTCCCCTCATCCACTCCTTAATCAACCTCCTCATAAGGCTCACTGCTAGGGTGCTAAGATATTATTTGAACATCCTCGTCCCTAGAGGAACCCATAACCCTAATTGAAAAAAAAAAAGAACAAAAAACAAAGAAAAAGGAGAAGAAAACTTACTAAATTAGTGTATTCTAGAGAGAGGAAGATATTCTAGAGAGAAAAGTTTTGGAAATCAAGAAATGGCAAGAGTAACAAATGAAACAAAAATGACCCATATATAAGTCATGTGAGGCAGGTGAAGAGTCGCCTCAAACATACTGTCACATCAAGCTCTGTAACAGGCAATAATAATGCCGCCTGTCATCATTACAAAAAAATAAAAATAAAAAATACATAAAATCAAATACAATATTTGGATATAAATGACTAAATAACTAATAAGGGACTACTGTTAATATATAATAATAAAATATTTTAATTAAATAAATAAGACTCCCATATTAGCTCTAAATAGGAAATAATGAGGATTCCAAATTCTTATTTGATACGGACTATTCAGATTTCATTATATATATCTTAAGTTACCCCAAAGTTGAGTTAATCACAATAATTCTGTTCCAAAATTTTGAGAGTTTAACAAAAATCTTGAAATTCAACCACTTAAGTGATGATATTGTTGTGCTTGTCAACATGCTTTCTATTTCTACTACAAGTTTTCTATCACAAGTTTTCTACCACAAGTTTTAAAGAATTGAAGCACAAAATTGGACTACACAAATTTAAAGATCTCAAGATTTATTTTCATGAGGGAAAGTAAATGCACACTGTACTCTTTTTTTCTTCATCCAAGATTTTTTTCTCACCAAGTTTTTCCTAGTAAATGTTCTTAATGAGGCTATATTTTAATGCATATTTGATAAAAGAATAATGTACTCTTATCTTTCATTAAGATTTTTTTTTTCAAGGGATTTTTTTCTTAGTAAGATTTTAGCGAAACATATTCTTTAAAAAATGGGCATCCAATAGGAGTGTTATGAAATAAGTAGATATTTTATATAGGCTAAAAGTCTGTATTTTTAATTATTGTGAACTCTATCTTTTTTATTTATGTAAGACTCTATTAGAATTTCGCTCATGTAACTATATGTATATGGCTTCTCATTAATAATAAATAAACTATCGTATTCTACCATATTTTACCCTTTATGCTTTCTCTTTCTTATTTTTAGTTCTATAATATTTTATAACACATGTCTCGTATTTTCCTTTCTTATTTCTTATCCTTTTACTAATTATGTTTCAAAATATAAGTAGTTTTTGAGTGATTATTTTATCTCACAAAATAAGTGGTTTCGAATATTTTAAAAAGTAATAAATAATATTTTTTTAATATTATCCTTATTTAGATTAGATACAATAAAAACTTTCACAAGTAACTATTGGTTTTAAAATAAATGATAATTTGATCAAATTACTTTTGAGTTTGTTATAATCGAAGAGAATTAATTACTGCATCTTTGTATAAAAATCTTAAACGATTTATATTTTAAGACATAGAGTTATTTTACGACATAAATATAAATATAATTAAATGGAGGGGTAGCCATTGCAATTAGTTAGAATTAGAAATCCATTATTGATGCTTAATATTTTAAATGAATGAATAAAAAAAAAAGAAGATTCCATGCATTTGTTCAAAGAGCGGAAAAGATGAGTCAAATTAAGACATCTTATTAATTCCAACCCATTTAAGACTTGTACACGTTTATAACATATATCCATTATTTTATTCTAATCAATTAATTGACCAATAAGCCACCATCTCCTTCTAGTAGCCAGCAGTCCTTCTAGAACCATCCCTCTTTTTTATACCGGTTGGTTCGTTTCTTTTTTTTTAAATGAACCGATCTGAATCAATATAAATCAAAATTTTTCATATTAAAATAAAACCCAAGTGATTTTTATAATAAATTGGATTACACCTGTTATACTCAAAGAAAATAAAATAAAATCGAACCAAGTAAAATGAAAATCAATCTGAACCGGTTCGATCAGTTAAACCAAACTCGATTCAGCCTATTTGTATTTTGTTACTCTGAAACATTAGACTCTCTCTATTGGGTGTAGAACAAAGACTTTTCTTTTTATCGTCTGTTTTGGTTTTTAAAATTCCCGTCTTTTCCTTTCGGTTATGAATTATGGCTAATGTTTGTAATATGCTTTTTCTACATTTGGAACTTTAAGCTTGTGTTTGTCGCCAGCCATTGCGACTCTTCCTGATTTCTTGTAAACTCCGTCTTCTTCTCTCTTACATTGCCTTTGACTTTGTACAATTCTCCTGTTCTTCCCCTTTAACACGTAGCTTCATCAACCAGTCTCTGTAAAGACTATTTGCAGCTCTCTCTGTCTCTATAGACAATTCCTTTGTTTGTTTATCTGTATATATTTACAGTCTCTTCTTCTCTCGATTGCTTTGGTTTAAATGGAACTAGACGCTGACAGTTTCTTTCTAATATAGAAGCTCGCACCAGAGACTCATTTTCTGTTTCTCTCTCGTTTTAGTTTCTGGATTTACTTCGTTTTTGAATCTGGTCTTACTTGCTGCTATTCTTCTTGAAAGTTTGTTCTTTTATTATTTTTTTTCTAATTTCTATTGGAATATTTGTCTGGGTATTTCGCGGATTGGCTGTGTATTAGTTATGTTGTTGAAGAGCTGTTTGATCTCTAGATCATGGCCTCTGTTGATTCCTTGACTAAGAACTCGTAATATCCAGCTAGAATTTGCCTACGATTTACCTGTTTCCTTTGATCTATCAGGAATTTAGTTTTGGTAATCCCGGTTTGGTTTCAAAGATGGATTCCAAAAACCCAATTGAGAGGTCTCCAAGTATTGAAATATATTCACATTCCGGTTCCAGGAGAAGCAATTCTTCCAATTATTCAAAGAATTCTGGTGGGAGTTCAGTTAGGGAGGTTACATTTAGTGATTTAGGATCTAAACCAGTGAAGTATGGGTCCAGAAGAGCTGATTCAGAAGGGTTTAGTGCGTCATTGAAAGAGATCAGCGATGAAGACGCTAGGTTGGTATACTTAAATGATCCTGAAAAGACGAATGAGAGGTTTGAATTTGCTGGAAATTCTATTCGGACTGGGAAATATTCACTCCTTTCCTTTTTGCCTAGGAATTTGTTTGAGCAATTTCATAGAGTTGCTTATATTTATTTCCTTATTATTGCTATCCTCAATCAGCTTCCCCAGCTTGCAGTTTTTGGCCGGGGAGTTTCCATTTTGCCTCTTGCCTTTGTTCTATTAGTGACGGCAGTTAAGGATGCATATGAGGATTGGAGGAGACATAGGTCTGATAGAATTGAGAATAATAGATTGGCATGGGTTTTGGTGAATGATCAGTTTCAAGAAAAGAAATCGAAACATATCAAGGTTGGTGAGATAATCAAGATTAACACAAATGAAACTCTTCCTTGTGATATGGTGCTGCTTTCAACTAGCGATCCAACTGGTGTTGCGTATGTACAGACTATTAACTTGGATGGAGAATCAAACTTGAAAACCCGATATGCAAAGCAAGAGACCCTTTCAAAGATTCCTGAGAAGGAAAACATGAGTGGGTTGATTAAATGTGAGAAACCCAACAGGAATATTTATGGGTTTCATGCAAACATGGAAATAGATGGCAAAAGACTATCGCTTGGGCCCGCAAATATTGTTCTTCGAGGCTGTGAGCTCAAGAACACTGCTTGGGCAATTGGTGTGGCAGTATACTGTGGCCGTGAGACCAAAGTTATGCTTAATAGCTCAGGAGCTCCTTCAAAGAGGAGTCGACTTGAGACATGCATGAATAAAGAAATTATTATCCTCTCAATTTTTCTTATTGCTTTGTGTACTATTGTCTCTGTTTGTGCTGCTGTTTGGTTGAAGCGCCACAAGGACGAGTTGAATATCATGCCTTTCTATAGGAAAAAGGACTTCAATGATGAGGAAGATGATTATAAATATTATGGGTGGGGATTGGAGATATTTTTCACATTCCTCATGTCAGTTATCGTGTTCCAGATTATGATCCCTATTTCTTTATATATCTCCATGGAGCTTGTTCGGGTTGGCCAGGCTTACTTCATGATTCGAGATACACTAATGTACGATGAAACCTCAAATTCAAGATTTCAATGCCGGGCTTTAAATATAAATGAAGATTTAGGTCAAATCAAATATGTATTCTCAGACAAAACTGGCACCCTTACTGAGAACAAGATGGAATTTAAATGTGCAAGCATATGGGGAGTAGATTACAGTGGTGGAACAGCCAGCTCACAAAATGAGCAAGTTGGACACTCAGTTCAAGGTATTAACACTTTGTAATTGGCAAAGTCTTCTGTAGGTAAAACTATCCAGTTGGTTTTTGCAAGAGTTAACTTCTATCATTTTCTGATTTTTTTTTTTTTATTTTGTATCAGTGGATGGGAAGATTTTGAGGCCGAAGATGAAGGTAACAGTTGATCCTCAGCTTCTGCATTTAGCAAGAAGTGGAAAAGATACAGAGGAAGCCAAACATGTTCATGATTTCTTCCTTGCATTGGCAGCATGTAATACAATTGTGCCTATTGTTTTTGATGATGCATCTGATCCTACTGTGAAGTTGATGGATTACCAAGGTGAATCTCCGGACGAACAAGCATTGGTTTATGCTGCTGCCGCGTATGGATTTATGCTTGTAGAACGAACTTCAGGTCATATAGTTATTGATTTTCAAGGAGAAAGGCAAAGGTGCACTCTCTCTCTCTCTGAAATTGATGTTTCTATCCTCTATGTTTTCAATTTAGCTTCTTTGTTGTCCTTGTATTTCCACCACTACAAACAGAAAACACTGCTATGACCACCACTACTACTACTGCCACCTAACTGATGCCTGAATGGTATATCTCATGGTTATAGTTGGTATCCTGGGATTAGCATTAGGAGGTAATTCAGGCAACATTTAAATGTAAAAACTATTCATTAAAAATTCCATTCATAAGTCTTCTGCTACTTCCAGCTTTTGGTGAACATTGGTAGTCAAGAGATGTATGTTGCATTTCATGATAATAGTTTTGGTTTTCTGATTAGGAGTTGCATGTGGAATATGGGTAATCATGTTTTCTGTTTTATCTTAATCATAAGACCATATTATTATATCAAGATTAAAATTGAATAATGGTGGCTGTAGTTGTAGTACTTATTATGATTGATTATTTCCTCCTTTAGATATTTCCTAATTTTGAATTTCCTTGCTTTGTTTTGTTGGATTTCCCCATATGGGAAGTGCAGGTTCAATGTATTAGGTTTGCATGAATTTGACAGTGACCGGAAGAGGATGTCTGTTATATTGGGCTGCCCTGACAGTACTGTAAAAGTCTTTGTGAAAGGTGCTGACACCACCATGTTTAATGTGATAGATAGGTCTTTGAACAGGAGTGTTATTCGTGCAACTGAAGCCCATCTTCACAGTTTCTCTTCTCTTGGTTTGAGAACACTTGTCATTGGGATGCGTGAATTGAGTGATTCAGAATTTGAGCAGTGGCATTCTTCCTTTGAGGCAGCTAGCACAGCTTTAATTGGTCGAGCTGCTATGCTTCGCAAAGTAGCTAGCACTGTGGAAAAGAGTCTGACCATCTTGGGTGCTTCTGCCATTGAAGATAAACTGCAACAAGGTGTCCCAGAAGCCATACAGTCTCTTAGGACAGCTGGGATTAAAGTATGGGTTTTAACTGGGGACAAGCAAGAAACTGCCATATCAATTGGATACTCTTCAAAGCTCCTGACAGGTAAAATGACCCAGATTATAATCAATAGCAACTCAAAGGAGTCGTGTAGAAAGAGTTTACAGGATGCCTTGCTCATGTCTAAGAAGCTCATCACTGTATCTGGCACAACACACAACACCGGAGGTGCTGTAAGTCCAGTTGCCTTGATTATTGATGGAACCAGCCTCGTTTATATACTTGACAGTGAACTTGAAGAAGAGGTAAGGGCTTTATTGACTCATCTTTTTCTCTCTGTTTCCTAGCAATTTTTTTTGTAGGCTAACGCAACTTACTTATCCTTTTCATTGTAGCTCTTCCAATTAGCCAGTAATTGTTCAGTGGTACTGTGTTGCCGGGTGGCTCCCTTGCAGAAAGCTGGAATTGTTGCCCTTGTGAAGAATAGGACTGCTGACATGACACTTTCTATTGGCGATGGTGATTTCTCTGGCTTTGCTTTAAATCTATATTCCTATGCTGGCAAAGTTTATGAAGCATAATGACTGCTTTCTTGACTTTCTTGTTGGTATTATATGCTGAAATTAGAAAATTCTAAATGTGAATAGGTGCCAATGATGTTTCAATGATCCAAATGGCTGATGTGGGAGTTGGCATCAGTGGGAAAGAGGGTCGGCAAGCTGTAATGGCATCAGATTTTGCAATGGGGCAATTTAGATTCTTAGTTCCACTTTTATTGGTCCATGGACATTGGAATTACCAGCGGATGGGCTACATGATACTATATAATTTTTACAGGAATGCAGTGTTTGTTCTTGTTTTATTTTGGTGAGTAATAACACGTCTAATATTTAGATGTCCTCATAATGTGCATAATTGTTCTGTGAATGAACCATCTATTTTAACTGGTAAAATTTATTTGAAGTTTTTAGCGGACTCCTATAAATTCTTCAACTGAATCTATACTTCATCATTGTTGAAGGGAAGGAAAAATATGTGTTCATTTCTCTTTAATTGAATTAATACTTGTAATATTTTTCGGTCCACTTTCCTTACGTAGCTAAATTTCTGACTGAACCCCTTCCACCTTTCCTTCTTCCAAAGGGAACATAATGAACATTTATATGTCAGAAAATAAACCATTCAAATTCAGGTTGCAGAATGAAACATTTTGGACAATAAATTGATGGAGAAGATAGGTGAATTTTTGTCCCTTGGCCCTTCTGAGGGCCAACTTAAATATCTGCAGATTTACAGTTTAGTCAATTAGGATTAGTTATTTTGCAGTTATACTACAGAAAATGGAATCTCTATTCAATATTGCTGAAAGCTCATGACTGTTGATCTTATATTATGACCTACTCAGTAACGTGCATTTTTCTCCAGGTACACGCTTTTTACTGGTTTCACTTTGACAACTGCAATCAATGAATGGAGCAGCATGTTATATTCTATAATTTATACTGCCCTGCCTACCATCATAGTTGGTATTCTTGACAAGGACCTCAGTAGGAGGACTCTTTTAAAGTATCCTCAGCTTTACGGAGGCGGGCACAGACAAGAAAGCTACAGCTCTAAATTGTTCTGGCTAACGATGATCGACACCTTGTGGCAAAGTGTGGTTATCTTTTTTGTCCCTTTCTTAGCATATTGGGCCAGTACTATTGATGCACCGAGTATAGGAGATCTTTGGACACTTGCAGTCGTCATTTTGGTTAATTTGCACTTGGCTATGGATATAATTCGGTGGACTTGGATTACTCATGCTGTCGTTTGGGGATCTATAGCTGCAACTTTCATTTGTGTTCTCGTCATTGATGCTGTGCCTACTTTAGTTGGATACTGGTAAGCCCTGTTCTTTGTCAGAGTATCAGATGTTATGTGACTTTTGTCCCTATTCCCACATGAATATTGCACCATGAAGCATCCTTATATCATATTCTTAAAACTTTTGAATGCAATGACAAGGTTTAGGCACAGAATAGAAAGGCCTCCACAATTTTTTATTGCTCATGGGCACAGATATACCAATGACCTATGCCAATTAATATTGCTTCAAATAGAGTGATACCAATCATAAGATACGAGTGGTCTCATCAAAGTCAATTCCAAGTCTCCAACTTTTTAAGTCATGGTCAACTATAGTCGATAGTAAATGTGATCAAGTACCTTTATGCCATATGTCTTGTTCTTCACCCTCAAAGCTATTCTGACAGCGGTTGGATCTTAAACAGCTAGTACTAGTAGGAGTGACTGTTTCTCCAGACTTCTGATCAAAGTGAATCAGAAATCATGCTCTAGTCATCATGTTGCCAAGAATGTATGCCAATCAGATAATCCTTGGGCCCAATAAGTTGCATAATGACATTTTTTGAAATTCCTATTTATCGGTGCATTTAACTTAATAAGTTCTTTGATATTTAATGTTATATCTAATCATTTATGTTTCCAACTGCAATGTATTGACAGGGCTTTCTTCGAAATTGCAAAGACGAGATTGTTCTGGTGTTGCTTGCTAGCTATAATTGTGGCATCACTCCTTCCTCGATTTATTGTGAAAGTACTTTATGAATACTTTAGTCCTTGTGATATTCAAATTATGAGAGAAGCTGAGAAGTTTGGTAACAGAAGGGAAAATGGAGTTGTAGAAATAGAAATGAACCCAATCTTGGACCCTTCACAGAGGTGACAATGTTAATTTTGTTCTTTGTGCATTTTTTTTTTAATTTTTCTTCTTGTAAAAATATCATATTCTTTAGGCTTCACAGTGTATCCCTCTGGGTTGCCGGATTTTTGTTGTTTGCTATCCAAAGGATAGTGATTATAATGCATAGGTTTGTAATTTAGTTTTGTTGAGTGTAAATTAGCAGTTTAGGGGTTTCAAAAGAAATGGGTTGCACATTTATAAGATTGTTACACGAATTTTGGCATGAAAAGTTTGGATATGGAGTTTCTAGTCTTTTTTATCTTCCCTCTAAATTCTTTGCAGAGGTTCTGTTTATTCTGTTTAACTAACTGACTGCATAACTAAATGGAGTTGCTTTCAGGGCTATTAAATTGTAAGCTTAGAGGTGAGGAGCTTTAACTTTGATTAAATCTTAAGCCAGATTAAGCAGTCTCCGATAAAGGGTCCAAATAGAAGTGGTTCACACCAAATTGTAAGCTTGGAGCTTCAATTGGCTCTATTTCTAGCTTCGCTACTTTACCACTTAGGCTTATACAAATCTTAACTAATCAAACCAATTCAAATAATAATAATAATAATAATAATAATAATAATAATAATAATAATAATAAAATAGTTTAATTTATTATTTAGGGCTGGTTGGTTTTGTTAATCACTCGTTGCAGGCCTCTCCGCTCGAGAATGGGACTGGCTCGGACATTCCAAGTTCCAGTTGGTTTAATGGTGGCTTCTGCCTGTGTTTCAAGCTTTTTAGCATTCTTTTTTTTAATAAGAACTGACCGGTTCCGAAATGGTTTTAGCCAGTTCTAAAAATTAAAACCAGAATCAGTTTGGAACCTTCCTCGATTCAGGGCAGGTTGTGGCCTGGTTTTATATTTATCGTTCAGTCTTGGTTTTGGAATGTAGTCAAATCAAAATTAAAAATGGCATTAATTCAGATGCCTTTTAGCTTTATCTAGTTTGGATATGAGCATTAGATAATCAAGAAGCAAGAAAGTAATTGTGAAAGTTGTAGGAAAGGTATAGTTAGAAGTAGCAGTAGAAAAGATTGTAAAAATATCATTATCTTGAGCCTTACGTTTACACATGAAAGAAGAAACAGACTGCTAAACTTCCTCAAATACTTGAGCAGCAAACTGCAAGTTCCAGAGAACATCCTCAACTGATGGCCTATCAGATGGTTTCTCTGCAAGACATCTAATGCATATCTCCATCATTATCTTCAATGATTCATCTGTGCATTCCTTCCCAACCGACGGATCAGCAATGCTTCTTCTAGCTGTTTCATCAACTGTCATGCTCACTTGTAACTGCATTTTGTTTATATACATATATATAGCCTTTTAGTTTTGCTGTCAAAATTGTTGGTGACAGAAATATTTCTCTTTCCTTTGAAAAGATAAACACTTACTAGATTTTTTACCACAGCTACTTCATCAAGGGACATGATTGGCCTTCCAACAATCATCTCAACTAGGATTACTCCCAAGTCATACACATCTTTCTTATCACCAGTATTGTCTTTTTTCCTGCACAGACAAAATTGAGAATACAGCGAAACTTAGCCTATGCTTGGTGAGCCATATTATAACTTAGGTGTTTTTTTTTTTTTTTTTGGTTGAACTCCATTATTGTGCCAAATACTACTCACACCTTGTCAAAATGTTCTGCTTTGGTCCTGGAGAAAAAACTGAAGTACCCACCTGAAAGGTTTATAAAGAAAGCATAAGCTGAAAGGCTGAGTTATTTCCATTATTTTATTATTATAACAACTAAACCTTAATCCCAAACTAGTTGTGGTCGGTTATATGAATAAATTTTATTTCTGTTCTGCTCTATTTGAACCCAGATCTGCAGTAATGTCAACTATTGGTAAAAGAAAATTCAGATTGTTGTGGGCTACACATACCGATCGTCTACTTTCAGCTGACAATGGCAGGTTATGACAACTGAGTTTAACATGAAGATCATGATCCAAGAGCACATCAGTTATATTGAGATTATTAGAATATACAGCAGGGACAAGTCCTGTGTGCAGGAATTGAATACCCTTTGTAATTCCAATAGCAGCTCCTATCCTTTGTTTCCAACTCAACTTTTTCCCATCAGGTCCTGCCAAACAAATTGAACATGAACATGGTATTTTAACACAAAAGAAAGAAGACTCGATTTGAGGGCTCAAGTTCAGGTCCTCTCGATTACAAGAGTTTTCACCAATTTGATGAATTAAGGGACTATTTCGGTCCGTTTGATCTCCTAATGAATAAAAAAAAGAGAAAAAAGAAAAAGGAAGACTCGATTGAATTAGACTACCTGCAGAAGATGTGTAGTCTCTTAGTGTTTGATCGGAAAAAAACTCGAGAATAAGGAATATTTGGCAGATGGTTGAATCATCCATGCACGAATCCAAACAGTGGCCCAGAGAACTGACCAAATGACTATGTCTGAGTTTTGAAATCAACTCAATCTGGTGTGTAATGCTTTGCTGCTGGCACTTTTTTTTCTTCACTGACAACCTTCTTATACTAACCACAGCTCCATCGCCAAGCCTTCCCCTATAAATCTGACATTATAGTTAGAAAAATTAGGAAGAACGATAAAAAGGAACAACAACAAAATGTATAGCAACAAATTCATAATAATACTTGCTCCAATCTATGAATTTTATGTGGTTATTTCAAAATAAACTTGGAATAGGAATCTAATTATTTGTGAATTGCTCTGAATAGATACCTTAGTATGTGAAGCATCAGACAGTAAATTTGATTCATCAAAGTTATTTGTAGCCTCCTTAAGCTCCTCCAAAGCAAAGGTACGATAAGCAGGAAGCCTGGCTCCTAACTTCATTGTTTCTGATATATGACCTGAAATAATGGAGGTCAGTTATATCAAGTTCCATAAAATTGAATTCCCATATTTTTCGTGTTTGGAACATAAAACACAATTAAATTAAATTTCGTGGAAGAATGAATTTCAAATGAATTCTGCAAAATAAATGAAAAAATTTCTTTCTATGGAACATTAAATAAAACATGAAATTCTAAATAAATTCCACAAATTTATTTTCAAACAAGGTCTTGTTAGAGATAATTGCATATCTTAAAGTAAAACAAGAATATAGAACTTACTTGCATCAGAAAGCAACTTCACTGTGTTTACTGATGATGATAATTTCTCCATAATTACCCCTGCTTGGGGTTTTTTCACTCCATGCTTCTTGCAACATATGTATACTCTCTTCATAAGCAACAAAATCATACCCACAATTGCAATAGCTCCAATAGCTCCCCCAACAACTGCTTTACGTTTAGGTCTATTATGCTTCTCTTGATCCTCATCAAGAGGCTCCACTGCTAGTGCTTCTTTGTGGCAAAAGTTAGAAGGATGCTGATATTGGTGTTGGCTAGACAAGCAATTGCTATAGTAGAGAATGACTTTGCTCTTGTTGTTGGGTTCAAGGCAACTCGGCAAATCTCCATTCAAAAGATTTGAGGATATATCTACATAGGCAATATCAGAATTACAGGACATGTTTTCAGAAAGCATTCCTGTGAATTTGTTATTTGAAATATTTATGTAAGTTATAGAAGGCAGAGAGAATAATGATGGAGAAAATGGCCCTGCAAATCCATTCAAGGAAATGTCAAGTCTTTGAAGTTGATAGCAAGAGGCTAATAGTTTATTGGGTATGACTAATTGAAACCTATTATTTCTTAACAGAACAGACACTATCCTGGTATGGAAGATCGGAAAATGAGGTCCAAAATAATTGCCTTGTAAATCAACAACTTGAAGGTTTGTCAAGTTTTGCAGGTCAGGCACTTCTCCAGACAAATTATTCCTTGATACACATAAAATTCGAAGATTTTCCATTTTACTCAGAGAATTAGGCAGAGAGCCATTGAAGGAATTGTTGCTCAAACTTAAAACAGCTAGAAGAGGAAGTGAACTTAGCCAAGCAGGAACTTCACCACTAAACTTGTTATGGTCTAATATAAGTGTTTGGAGACACTTCAAAGATGAAACTTGGTCAGGAATAACACCACTAAAATGGTTTGAACTTAAATTAAGTATTTCTAATGAAGATAAGTAAGTTAGAGTTGTAGGCAATGGTCCCTCTAGCCCAAGAGAAACAAGAGACAGGACTTTCAAGCTTGACAGAGTAGAAAGAACGGAAAAGAAAGATTCAGTGGAGAAATTTTGAGGCAAAGGAGGAAAACCATTTTTTCCTATAATGTAAAGTTGAGTTATGTTATCTTCGTAGCAAACCAGAGTTAGAGCTGGAGTTGGTTCAATATCGCATAAGTCTGTTGAGGTGCTAAAGCTGGTCAGGGGTAATGGGTAGTTGAGAAGCTGTTGGATAAGCACAAGGGACTGATATTGAAAAGATTGAAGCTGGTTTGAATGGTGAACAAGTGAAAAAAATATTATCAACAAAAGAAGATGGTAGGGATGGTGAAATGGGTTTGCCATTGAAGCTTCGTTTAATGCTCTGGTCATTGGATGACTAGTTTCAAGGGTTTACAGAGGCTCCTTCAACAAAATCTGCGTCTGTGCAAAATAAAACAATAAAAAAATAAAAAGAAAGGAGGAAAAACTTAAAGTAACGTCTAAAAATGCAGTAACGTCTGGAAAAGAGTGCTATGAAGTGATTATACTTGTTTAATAAACTAATAAAAATACAAAATTTTTAAAAATTATTTTATATATTTAAAAATATCTCTGTTTTAATAAAAATTTATATTTTTAACTTACTAGTTTTACAGATAAAGTTATAGATGTAAATCAATCCTACCATTAGATATATAGTAAGAGGAATTACAAGCTTGGAAAAAAAGATAAATGCATAATTTGATTAATAGAGGTAAAGTATATTGTTTAGACAATTTTTTATTTATAAGATTGAGGTTGGAAATCTGTATGCATTTTATAGAAAAAATGATAAATAGTAGTAAATAAAAATGTAAAAATAAATATAAATATTTTCCATTGGTATGATAAACTTTCGGTTATTCAATAATGCAGGCGGAGTCAATGTTTGATTGTTACAAGAAGTTCACGGGCATCAACATCTGTGTAAGTTGCAGCCGCTCTATCTTTTAAAATAATTTTTTAAACATTTTTACCTTCTGTCCACTCCAATTTTATCTTAGCTTTTTCCCCCATATTTTGTTATTTAGAATATTAAATTAATTATTCTTTTCTTTTTCATTATTTTCACTAAATAAATATTAGTCAATTACAATTTTTTTATTAAAATTGGAACTATTAACTAAGTTCCTTAATTATTATACAATTACCTTAAAATAATGAAATAAAACTTAATTTATGAAATTAATAAACTTAATTATAATTTTAATTTCACCACATTAAAGAAATAAAAATTCAAAAATAAATATTTAAGAGGTAGAAATTTTCAATTCCATCGCTTTTTAATCATCATGGATTTTAAACAATTTTGTTTTCGTACTCTTTACACGAAAAATTTTATGAATTTTTTAATTTATAAAATTTAAATTTCATAAATTTTAGAGAGACTTACTATTTAATCTTTGTTTATAATCAAATACATTATTCTATTCTCGCTTTTTTCAAAATATATTATTACATTATTAATTTTATATCCCTTCAATTTTTTAGTCTTTCCATCTATTTTTTATTATTTTACCATGAGCCAAAGAATTAAAATGCAGTCAAAAGATAAAAATAGTTTTTTATGACCAAAATGCCCTTAATAATTCACCCTCTATTCTCTCTGCTTTTAACCCTTTCCCACATGTGAATGCATTTTCTTCAACTTCCTCCTTCTTTGCTCACCTCCTCAGTTTCACTTTTTCGTCTCCTAACATCATCTTGTCATGCTTCCTTAGTTTTTACCTTTATCTCTGCCCAATATTCAATTACTTCAACCCTAAAATTTAGATGAAATCAATTTATTCTTGCTAGACTTCAGCTTTCAATAGAGATTTCGAATTTACCTTCAATAATGGCAAATTCTCAGATTGATTTCTTTCGATGGAGACCGTAAATGGGTTACTTGAAATTTTAGGGTAAAATTGAAGAAATCTTTAAAATGAATTTTCTATTTTCAAAATTTAATTGAAATTTGTTTCGGTGCATGTCAATTCTAAAATAGATTCCTCACTCTCATCCATGGGGTTTGAGAAATTTTTAAGTTAAGTCATTGTATTGCTTGATTTGTCAATTTCGGTGAGAGTTTATTAAAAATTTCTAATATTTTTCTTTTACTTTCTCAATTTCAAACAGGATTATGGTAGAGTATATGCGATATTAGTTGATGATTATGATAATCATTGTACTACTGATATTAGGAGTCTATTTGTTGGTGAATTTTTTTTTTTTCTTATCTTGAATCCCTACACTAATTTTGTGATAATAGAAAACCATATGCAGGAGAAGTTTGATAATTGTGAACAACGTCTTTAATTATTTTGCTCTTCTTGGTTAATATAATTTTAGTTTATTTCAACAAAAAATACCTATAATATATATATATATATTGTGCTTCCTTTTGAAGATTGATTATTATTTTAGATCTTATTTTTCCTTTATTGAATACATTGTATGTATGGTGCGCTGCACTTATAATATAGATGGAAGTTATTTATTTGTGGCTGATGTGAATGCGAGAGAAATAAAATAAACACATAAAGATATTTTTATCTTTTAAATACCAATTAAGGACAAAAATTTTAAAAATTAATAGAAGGACTAAAAAGTTGAACAGTTACAAAAGTTAAAAGATGTAATTATATATTTTAGAAAAAACGAAGATGAAATAGTGTTTTTGACGATAATCGAGGGGCTAAATGGTAATTCTCTCTAAATTTTGTAATTTCATAAATGTAGATTAAGTCTTAGCTAAGCAATAAGATAAAAAAAATAAATTAATGACATAGCAAAATATGAGAATTTGACAAGTACAATTCCCAAGGCAAAGGAAGAGAATCTATAGGAGCATTATATTGTATTGCCTCTTTGTGATAACTGTGCTGCACATTGCACACAAAATAAAAACGAGAAGAGACAACACTAACTCATTTTAACCTTAAGCATTACATCAACGGCTAGCTGCCGTTAGCCTAAAACTTTCACTGGGTTGTCCTAATTCATTTTAGCATCTTTTAAGCTTAATGTTTAACTCTAATTACAGTTTTCTTTTGTCACATCTTCATGTTAAAAATGATATTCAAGTAAAATTCTTCAATTCACCAAGCTGGAGTAAATAAAGTCCTCCGGCCCCATTGGATTAGGCTTTCGAAGCAAAGGCCAACCATAACAACTCAATATTTCGAATTTTTAACCTTACAAGTAAAATTTATAATGTAAGGCTATAAATCATTTTAGTAAATATTACTTAATGTTCCGTAGCCTAAATTAGAAGGTGCATATCTAATCATAAAAAATTTTGAATAATTGCTAAATTAAATTAAAATTCTAAAAAATGTCAAATGTTATTTGACATCGATTTTTGCATTTCAAGAATTTCAAAATTGAAAATAATTAAAAAATACATATATTAAAATCAAGATTAACATTATTTTCTCGCATCTACTTACACCATAAAAATCTTACCTGTTAAATAAATTCTTGTGTAATCATAGTAAGTGTAGAATATAACTTCCTTTTTTTTCGTTTCTATAGTATTAGAAAGATTTGAACAAACTCTATTGCCAGGTTGAAAAACACTTATCTTTAAGTTATATTTAGTATGTTGTAGGAATATCTTTTCATGAAGACTCTGTTTCACTAAAATAGAAGTTTATGAATTTAAATTTAATTAATTGATCCAGTTTAAAATAAGGAGATTAATGAGATTTCAAGGTAACACATTCAAGATTGAGAGAGAAATCTCAGAGATGAAGTCAAAAGAGAATTGGGAAAAAATATGTTTCTCATTGATTGCAGCAAAATGATACAACTACTGTGTTTATATAAAACTAATCTAGAACATTATGGAAGGTAAAGTAAAACATGATGAGTTTTCATGTAGGGACAACAAAACAGAAAATACAGTAAATACAAATAATATATTTATGGGGGGGGGGGGGGGGGGGGGGGGGGGGGGGGGGGGGGGGGGGGGGGGGGGG
>CANUEP010028205.1:0-17253 GCA_947857235.1 Jatropha podagrica
TAATTAAAATTGGAGTCACTTAGGGTTTTTCCTAGTTTACCCTTAAATAATTAAACAAGGTGGCGACTCACACATCACGTGCATTTCTATCCTTTTGTCATATGCATTTCACGCCTATGTGTGTCGGGGTAGGGGTTCACAAAAGTAGATAAGCATATGCACATATTTGACATCAATTTGTTATGCATGCTTGAGTGTAATATAAACACAAAAGAAAATCCTAGAAATTTAGTAATTGGATAAGACCTGAAATCAGAATTTTTCATAGAATTCATGCTTAGAATTGACAGGTCTATAGTAGAGCAAACGATTCCTTTGAACCCTAAGTCTTGACTAGTGAAGTAGAAGAGAAGACTGCGACTGGAATGGGCTGAGAAGATCAAGGAAGAAGTAACTAAGCAGATTGATGTATGATTTTTAGAAGTAGTCCATTATCCTGATTGATTAGCAAATTTAGTCCTGGTTCCAAAGAAAGATAGAAGAGTTAGGATGTGCATAGATTACCGGGATTTGAAGAAAGCATCACCGAAATATGACTTCCCTCTCTCGCACATTGATGTCTTCATTGATAGTGTAGCGATGATGGGATATTACTCGATCATGGATGGTTTCTCCAGATACAATCAGATTCTCATGGCATTGCAGGACAAAGCGAAGACGACTTTCATCACTGAATTTGGCACTTTCTATTATGGGCTAGTGCCTTCTGCTTAAGAATGCTGGGCAACCTACTAGTGAATGGCAGCCACTTTGTTTCGTGACATTATTCATGAAGATTTGGAAGTGTACATCGATGACATGATTGTCATGACGAAGACGCTAGAAGAGCATCTAAAGGCTATGAGTAAGTTCCTTGATAGAGTCATCAAGTATAAGTTATGATTAAATCCAAAGATATGCGAGTTTGGGGTGACTTTAGAAAAAGTGCTGTGGTTCATCATGGGGCCAAATGGAATAAAGATTGATCTAGGCAAGATCAAAGCTATTCAGGGAATGTTGCCAAAGAAAATAGAAAAGCAGGTAAGAAGTTTTTTGGGAAGAATGCAATACATCAATAGGTTTATATCGAAGCTGTCCATTATTTGTAATCCTATCTTCAAGCTTCTAAGGAAGGATTAGCCAGTCAAATAAAATGATCAGTGCTAGATAGCTTTTGATAAAATCAAGGAATATCTGTCTAACCCTCTGGTTTTTTTCCCACTAAAATCGGGGAAACCTTAATATTATGCTTGATAATAGAAGACGATGGAAAGGGGGTCATGTTAGCATAAGTTGATGAAATCGGTGTTGAGAAGGTAGTGTAATACTTTAGTAAGAAGCTTCTTATGAATGAGCAAAAATATGACTTGATAGAAAGAACCTACTTAGCAATGGTTTGGGCTACCAGAAAACTTCGACATTATTTTCAATCTTACAAAAATGATAGCGGTGTCAAGGATGGATCCAATTAGGTACCTTTACAGAATTCCAAATCTTGCAGGAAAACTCGCCTGATTGTTGATCTTGCTTTTAGTATTCGACGTTGAATATGCTACTAAGAAAACTATCAAAGGAAAAGCAGTTGCAGATTTTTTAGTAGAACATTTGATAGTAGACAATGGAGAGTGGGAGATCAATTTCCCTAATGAGCATTTGAATTTGATAGAAAAGAACAGATGGAGACTCTATTTTGATGGTTCAACTCACAGTAAAGGAGCTGGAGTAGGAGTTCTTTTAGAATCCCTAGAAGGAGAAGTTATTCCTATGCTGAAGAGGCTACACTTTACAGTAACGAGTAACATGGCTGAATATGAAGCTTGTTTGTTTGGATTGGAAGCATTGATTGCAGTCTACTCAAAAGAAGTGGATGTTATCGGTGACTCTAAACTAGTCATCGAGCATGCCAGCGGCAATTGGAAAGTCAAGGAGGGAAGGCTAAAATCGTGTATCGATTATTTGCACATTGTCATTCAGAATTTCAAGAGGGTAACCTTTACCCACACGAATGAGCAAATAATCGAGTACTAGATGCACTAGCCAATTTACCTTTTACTTGGGAACAAGTCTCAATAATGCTCAAGAGGCCATTCGTGATGTCTTTTAGTAACATCCCTTGCTATGAAGGGGAGAGAAACATGGAGAAAAAGGTGGATGGATCGCCTTGGTTCTACGATATTTTATAATGGATGACAAAAGGGGTTTATCTAGATTCTAATACTAGAGAAGATAGGAGGCCACATAGCGTTTGGTGCTATAATTTACAACATTAGATAATCAGCTGTATAAGAGGATACTTGACGGGGTTCTGTTAAGATGCGTATCAGAAGGAGAAGCCAAAGAGGTTATTGAATAGATCCATGCTAGAATTTATGGTACTCATATGAATGGAAGAGCATCATAAAGAAAATCCTTAGGCAAGGATTCTATTGGACTAGGATAGAAAAAAAACTGTGTTTCTTTAATAAAAAAGTGGTTCGAATGTCAGATTCTCGGAGACCTCAGCCATATTCCTCCATCAGAACTATACCCTTCTATCTCCCTATGACCATTCGCAGCATGGGAGATAGACATTATCGGCAAAATTTCACCACCAGCTTCTAATGGACTTGAATTCATTATTGTGGCTATAGATTATTCTTCAAGATGGGTTGAAGCTGAATCATTCAAACGAACTAGGGCAAAACAGATGTCTAGATTCATTAAGAAGAACTTTATATGCAGATATGGAGTTCCTCACCATGTAGTTATAGATAACGGGGTTCAATTTTAGGCTGAAGTGAAGACCTTATTAAAAGAGTATGGGATTGAACACCACAAGTCATCACCCTATAGGCCGCAGGCTAATGGAGCGGTTGAGGATGTGAACAAGAGCATTAAAAAGATATTGAGGATGGTAACAGAGGCACATTGTGATTGGGCCAACAGGTTGACATATACCTTGTGGGAATATTTGACTACAGTTAAGTCTGTAAATGGGGTAAACCTATATTCCTTAGTATATGGGATGGAAGTTGTGCTACCAACTGAAATTGAAGTGAAATCCTTACGGATAATGTTAGAGTCTAAAGTTCCAGAGTGCCAATGGGCTAAGGATTGCTTTCAAGAGTTAGCATTATTGGACGGTAAAAGGGTTGAGGCTCAATTTATGGATAAGCTTTATAAAAGGAGAATCACAAGCACTTCAAGAGGGTCAAACATAAGTCGTCAAATGTAGGGGATTTGGTTTTGAAAAAAATGAGGCTAAACACCCAAGACCTAAGAGGGAAGTTGAAGCCCAATTGGGAAGGCCCATTCTTGATCAAGAGAACATTTTCGAAAGGTGCTGTATAGCTGTCAGACATGGAAGGCAACGAATTTATTGGGCATGTCAACTTGGATAGATTAAAGAAATTTTATGTATAATTCAAAATGTCATGGTTAAACCTGTTAATAAAATTCACCTTTTGTGCCAATATTACTTTTGTAGCGTGCCATGTTTGAGACGTATGCCGATATGCAATTGTGTGAAATTACTTTAATGGAATAACAGGAGGAATATTAAACTTTCCAAGCAAAAAGGACAATTATATTCACGGACCAAGCATACATAAACATTGTCCATTATGTTTCATTAAAACCATAGAATAGTGCATTTACACATCTGGTCCTAATAAGGACCTTGCTGTGAACAAATTTGCTGATGATTAATTGTTATCGAACCCAAAATAAGTTTGAAGTCGTCGATGATATAGATTTGAAGAAGGATCATCAGTCACTTCAGGAATAGGTACAATTGTTCAGTTAGGACAAGTAGAATTAAAGAAGGATAAGAACCGTTAGTTAATAAAGTTCCCTTCAAGCCGTATGTAAGCCAGAACAGCTTGATGACGACTATATTAACGTGCAACTTGGCTGGGATAGCAAGCCACTCCCATGGTCAAACCACACAGGGGCAAACAAGGGAGATAAGAAGAGACGATGACTCACCCAATGTGCCACCAAGGGCATGTTTACCTAACTCCTTTAGTAGTGAGGTTTTGAAAAAAGATGATCTAGTCTTCTAAGGTCACTCTAGTTAAGCGGTGTTGACGGCGGACATGGACCCGTGGTCCATAATTATTTATTAAATGATTCGATGGCGCAGTCATCACTTGCAACTTTTCAAAAGTCCATAACTGTAGAAATATAAAAAAAGAGAAAAATGAAAAATATAAAAAAAATCTCATTAATTTGAAACCCGCAAGGGGGCTTAAGCAAAAATTAGAGAATAAAAAGAAAAAAAAAAGCTCGTTAAGTCAAAAACTTGCTAGGGCAGGTTAAGCAAAATTTAAAAAAAAAAAAAAAAACTTGTTAGGTCGAAAACACATAAGGGCAGCTTAAGCAAAAAATTGGGGCACAAAATAAGGAAAGGAAATGAAAATGCATATACCTGTAATAAGAGTGGGCTTCCCATTAGACCAAGCATTGAAGTCGAATCACGGGCATGTCCGTGTAGCCATACAAGTGTTTCTGCTAACACTAGTGGAAATGGCATACAATGCCTCGATATCTGCTCAATAATAGGTGTAGTAACTTAAGCCTGCCATAACCATCAACGCCATTAAGAAGTAGATATTGGTTGAGAATATAGAAATAGGCAAGTGAAGGCCAAAAAGGGCTAGCACAGTTCATGTTCATGGCACGATCAACAAGAGGCTGCAGGGGCAAGACATCAAATTCAGGATCATAATCAGGTAGTTCATAGACATAGAAGCCAAAAATTAAGGGGAAGCATGAGACAAGATCCCTGTTTAATTAGGGCAAAGCTGGGAGTTCTCCAACCATTGGTCGTCTACCTGAAATAGCACTGAATTCCTCAAATAGCGGATAGATCTCAAAGTCATTGCGACAAAACAAGTTATTGACCAGAATAAAATGATTAATTAGCCATCTTAACAGTTCCGGTTGAATCCAAATGTTTTAGTAATAGCTCAGACCTTTGAATTCAAAAGGAGAGAGTAATTCCCAATCGAGGGTGAGACTCTTGAAAAATGTTCCAAATATAGGAGCTAAAGACTGATCTATACGCAAGGTAGAAATGAAGAAGTGGGGAAACATGCAGCATTGCATTGTGATTTCATAGTGTAAAAAGGATGTGTTGACAGCTTGCCACAACATAATATGTGCTGGATGATCACTATGATATTTTTTTGTGATGCACAAATGTAATAAACATAGCATTTGACAAGGGTTGTCATTTAATATCTATAAAGTCAAAATTGTAATAAATCATTGCAAAATGGATCTAAGGAGGATAAAATAAAAGGAGAAAGAAGTAGTCCACCATAAAAAAAGGGGGGGGGGGCTACTTAGTGGCCTCATCATCTGATCCTTCTTCCTCCTCCTCTCCATTGGACTCTTCGACTTTCGTTATCACATGGCATCTTCGACCAGACCCTTGACCAGCACGCCTACTAGACGATGTTCGCTGGCTATGACCAGTGTCGAGATTTACGCCAAGTCATTGCAAAATGCATTATAGGCATAATTAGATACATCTCATACATACATGACATGTGCATCATATAAAGTTTTCATTTTTACTTACAGATGCCTGCTCATCAGTAAACCTTAGTGCCGTGAGACTGAGGTGTGTCGCCTCGTAAAGCTGGCTTAACTCATTGTAGGGAGATACTAGCACCCTCAAAGCAGAACAATGGTAAAGACAGAAGTGAATGGTTAATATAAGAGTAATATGAGGCATTTTTCAAGACAAAAAGGGATGGAAAAAGTTGCTTACATGAGTGCACTTCGATGGTGTCAACCAGTATGGACTCACCCGGGTGGTGTCCGGCATACCCTAAACGATCTCACCTGTACAGTGTAAAGTGAAAGGAAAGGAAGCACCCGAACCATGCTCTAGCATGCCAACAATGATAGCTATATTGGGAGCTCGAGGCTCAAGACCTCTCCTTATGCGCTTGCCACATTGTTGTGGCTGTTGCAGAAATCAAGGTATCAGTTCTGATTAAAACACAAAGATACTGGGAAAAGCCAGAAAGAAAATATTGCAAGATAAAGCTTACTGGGTCGAGAGGCACACCTTGTCCCAATTCCTCCACATCATCAAATGGGTCAATGTGTCTTAGAGGAGGAACACATGCCAGAAGCTGTGTCCGAACAAAAGCTGGATAAGCACCAGACTCAAAGTCAACTAGGAGGCTGGTGGCTATGGTCCCTCTCTTGGCCGCAGCAACTGCTTATTCCAGTTTGATGGATCTAGTCGGTAGCATGTGATAAGGGACCGCATGTGAAACTCTCCTATGCTCATGGCCCAGCTGCCACTCATATACCCACTCCCCTAGATAATACATGTCATAAAACATGCTAGCAATAAGGAGATGCCTATGCTAAAAAATAATGGCAAGCTGAATAAAATTAGGAAAGTCAACAGCATCTCCCCAAGGGTACTTGACTACTTGCGTAAGCAACGAGAGAATAAGAAATAAGAATAAAATAAAGAAGAGAAAAGGAAAAAGAAGTAGAAAACAAATGCAATTTGATACTTGTTCCCACTTTAAGCCATTTAGCAGCTGCCTAAAGATCACAAGCTCTGGTGAAGTATGGGGTTACTTCTTCGAGTAGCACCAGGCACGGCTATGAGGCATTGTAGTCATAGTGATCCCACTCGAAAAGCCAAATAAGGAAGGCATAGGAAGAACATGATGCTTACAAGCCTAAGTCTGCACAATATAACAGTCAGTTAATCAAATGAACATGTAATAGGCATATAAACAGGAAGAAAAATAAGTTTTCATACCTCAATAGCCCTCTTATAGCTCACCTTCAATTGCGAGCCTCTGATGGAGAGATCCATTCCGTAAGAAAGGTCAGCGAGTGCAACACAACCCCAATTAAACTGTCTGGTGATGCCCAAGTCTTGGAGGGGGGAAAGAAGCGCCAAATCGGCATCGTTACTGTAGTTTGTGAAGAGGGTGGTTGCCAACAGATAAAATAGATAAGCCCTGAAAATAGTATCCACATCCATCTCCTTAACCTGCTCTCGAGGCATCTCCTTATAGTGAAAGTAAATGCTCTCATATCAGACTCTCCTATTTGAAATAACAAGCTCCATGCCAATGGCAGTTCGAAGACTGGCCCATAAACCCCGACGGTCCAGAGTCCTAATCTATCATCGAAAACAACAGACCTCCCGCCAAATGACAATCCAGTAATGGCAGTGAAGTCCATCGGAGTGATGGTCATCTCACCGAAGGGCAGCCAAGTCCAACAAACCTCTGAATTTGTTACTACAGGATTTTCCACTGCTTACAACCATCTGCAAACAAAAGCCCGAGTAAATGTGTTAATATTTTGATTAAAACACTTGTATCACATTTAATGCCGGATAAAATAGATGAGAGAAGGAATGGTGCAAAAAGGAGTGAAAGCAACATAAAATGCAACAAGACAAACACAACTGGCGCAGGAAAGGCAAAACCCACGCATGCTAGATGCGTCTAGCGTAGGGATGATGTGCTAAATCCAGGAAATGAGCACAACCTTCAAACCAGACGGGCGTGAGGCTGATTCACCAGACGTAAGGAAACTGGCACATGCCTGGATCAAGTGATGCAAAGCAACCAACACCACCTCCCAACCGATAAATGCACGCTTGTTTGATTTGACACATGCCAGACTGCATTGGCTTGCGCCAGTTCCTACCGACACAGACCTAGAATACCCAAATTCAAATTTTAGTGAAATCGTTCCCATTTTTTTGAATTATAACCTAATGCTCATGCTTTTCTAGTGAAAATAATGTAGGAAATGTAAAAAGGAAGCATCGGGTTACCTCAGTTGTGCCCCAACATAGGTGATGATGCAAATCATGTTGTAGACGAACATTGGTGCCTGCATTTGGGATAAACTCCTATAAATGCATACCATGGCTCAAATATCTAGTCATTGGATCGATGACTATGTTGGGAAGAAGCCAATCTGTGGTGCCTTTAGTAGCCATTTGAAGAATTAGAGAGAGTGAGAGAGAAGAGAATTGTGAGAGTTTGAAATTAAAAAATAAAAAGAAAAGTGACCTTATGACCACTTTTTCTAGTGTTTATAAGGATTAGTGAGCTAAAAGCCCAAATGTCAACCCACGAGCCTAGGTCGATCACATGGCTCTTTATTAATGCCAATTTCAGATACCTCACCAATAGACCATCAATAAACAAGCCAAAGTTGCATCTCAACAACCGCAAATAAGTATGGCTTTTCCCATTTTGTGTAAGATAATGAAATTGTCATTAAATCAAAATACAAAAAATATAAAATATAAAAATAACAAAAATTAAAATAAAACTAATAAGTAATAAATATAATAAGTAGAATAAATAATAAAATGGTCAAGTTTCCTTTTTACACATGCACATAGAAATATCAGTCTTATAAGATAAAATAATTTCTAATATCACATGTGGTAGATCCTCAATGGCATTTAATTATTGTACACATGCACACATGCTTGAATCCCCCAGTGGAATTACGATTCGTATTATTTCACAAACATGTGCACGCCTTCTTGGGCCTAATTATGGGATCTCTAATTGTACGAGGTTAGAAAACCTCCTTTTTTTGTATAGCCAAGTTTAATCCTTATAGAAACTCCCCAAATAAGTTAGCGCAATGAATGATTGCCTTTTAGAAAAGAAAATTTCTAGCGAAAATCAAGCCATCGAAATAGGTTAGATATGTAGTCATCATAGCATGATGCACCTTACCCAATGAGGATTTTCAGTTAAGTCGTTCAGTGTGACTCGACTCACACAATGAGGATTTTCAGTCTAGTCATCACAGCGTGACGCACCTTCTGTGTCATAGCGTGACGCAACTCACGCAGCGGGAATTCTTAATCTAGTCATCACAGCGTGCCACACCTTCCATATAACAGCGTGACACACCGCACGTAATGAGAATTCTCAATCTAGTCATCACAGCATGACGTACCTTCTGCATCACAATGAGACACACTTCATGTAGTGAGAATTTTCAGCCAAGATGTCAAGTGCGACACATCCCTGAGTGGAGCATTTCAAACACCAGGTCGATCGTAGTATTGCACCCATTCTTCTGTTGAAGTCATTCAGCGTGACGCGCCCCCGTAGCCGCCTGTATGGCATATCTCATTCTATTTTCCATTGTAAAAAAAAACAACTTCTAGAAGAGGAGCATCATCATCAAATCAACAACGTAGTTGGCACATTACAAATACGCAACCTGTTTGAAGAACGCAAACCAAGCAACTATAATTACTACTTATGCATCTACTTACATTTTGATAAAATCTAGCTTGAAAAGCAAAGTATTATCAAAATGGGAGTAAACTATAGATGCTCAGTTTTTTCTTGAAAAATAGACTCAGTGATGATAACTTGTATCGCTAAGGAAGAGGTTGAAGCACCTAATGAACTTGATCCCAAAATGGTGATTCAAGTTTAGGAAGTGCAACGCTTCGCACCTTTTTCACATTTTTGGCAAAACGGGACACATAAGTGCATCTCGGGTTCACTGGGATGTGCCTCAGTGTCCTACGGCACTCTATGCATCACCCAGACTAATTTTATGAAAATTAGATCAATTTGTTGCGGGGCCCACGGTGGCCCAAGTAGGGCCCATAGGTGGGACCCACTAGTGATCCTTAAGAGTCCACCAGTGGTGGTGATGTTTTTGGTAATAGAACAAGTTTAGAATGTCCGAATGATTCAATTCTTGAACTAGGTATCCTAGGGTAAGAAACCAGATCCATTGGATCATTTTCACTTTTTCAAGGCTTGTGTCGAAATAGGGCTCAAAAATGAATCCCAGGATCACCTGGGATGTATTTTCACTCTTTATGTTGATATACGTGCCATTTAGATCAATTTAATAAAAAAATTAAAAATTGACTTATTTGTGGGGCCCACCAATGGGGCCACACGAAGGGCCCACTTGCCACATAAGCAAATGGTGTCGTTTTACCCATTAGCCTATAAATAAAAACTTAAGAATTAGGGTTAAGGGTTGGCTCATTTTTGGTGATGAAAAACTTAGAGAAAACACAAACACTAAACATTAAACACTAAACACAAAATCAAACCCAAAATCAAAATGAAAACATCACAAAAACATATCCTACAATCAATTTCTTCACAAAAAAACCTTAAGAGTTTTATTAGATTATGGCAAGATAGTGTAACCATCACAAATTCAGTGAGTCACATACCTAGAAACACTCCTGGAAACACCAAATCAACAACACAGATTTGAATCATCAAGCGAAGATCAAGTGTACTTAAGTTGTTCTTCATCAACCTTTAAGCAATCCAAACGGTTTCTTCAAAACCAGATAAACTGAGAGTCTAAAACTCATTCCTTCTTTATTTTCAGTTCATTTTAGTATTAAATCATAAAAAATTGAGTCATTTGTGAGAGGAACACACGAAAACTCAATTTTGTTGAAATCTGTAGATTTCTGGGTTAATCCAACGCCAGTCAGGTGAATCAGGCAACGGGAATTCGAATTTGGCGCAAGTTAGATGGCAACTGCCCTATGCTAGTTCTAACTGACTTGCGTCAGTTGAACCCAGAAATCTCCAAATTTTTTATTTATGTTCGTCATTGATTTTTTGGTAATTACAGGCTTCATTTACCTTAGAAGGGGCTTGATTCACTTCCAGTAGTATTAATCTATAAGTTCTAGAAGAAAAAAAACTTAAAAAACATCAAATTGTGCCTAGATTTTGATATCACAGTGGGTTAAAGCCTAGGGGTCAAAAATCTATGTTTAATCCGGATGAGTACATTAATGATTTTGATTTCGTTTCTTAAAACGATTTGTTAATTTTCTTCATCCAACAAGATGAACATTGTGATCATGAGCTTGTAACAACATTAAAATCATTAAACTTTTTTATTTTTGCAATTATTTATTTATATGTATTTAATTATTATTTTATAATATTTATTATATGTTGTTTATCTAATTTACTAACATCACTGATATTTCTGACATTAATTTATATTCTGCCATTTTATTGTTTGTTGTTTATTTTAAGTAATTTATAATATTATTGAACTAACATTTGTGTTTTGATGCTTTTAATTAATGTTTGCATAAATCATGTGTTTGAATGCTTGAATGTGATTTGCTTTTGAAGTTTATTTAATTTTGTTTCCTGTGATTATATAATTTAATTATGGAATTTGTAATTTATTATTTTAATAAGGTTTGTATATTATTTATGTAATTTGTGAAGAATTCAAATGAATTCTCATTTAAATGGACTTGTAATAATTTTATTTTTATTGATTTGTGTTTGTTAATGTGATTGGAAATATTTAATGGGAATTAATGGGTAAAATATATTTTAGGAGGGTTGTAATTCTTCTCTCCTCTCCCTTTCTTGTGAATGATCTAATTTTTTTATTTGTGATGATATGTATGTTTGATATATTTTTGAAAAATTGCATAAAACTGTTTTACATCTCAATTTAGATTAATATCGTAATTAATAAATAAGGAATATTTTGGACAATTAGAAGGTCGACTTAGATCGGGTGGAATGGGTGCCTAATGCCTTTCCATTTTCGTACCCAACTCCTAGACTCACTCTGGTTAATATCAGATTAATTAGTTCCAAAGAATTAATTAATTCGAGAAATTTTTCCCTAATTTAGTAAAATAGGGTGACAATTCCAAAATTTTTAAAACCTTACCAAAGTAAGGAAACCCTTTTTAGAGTATTAAAATGGGATTGAATAAAATAATTTTATAAATTAAAATGAGCCGAGTCCATTTGATTCGGTTTACTCAAGAGACTCTTGAGAAAACCATGAGACATTGCATGAAAGCCTCATCGTCCTCACAATGTTGCCAACAAAAGTTCTTGTAAAGTCAAAAAAGAAAAAAAAATGGCAGTATGCACCAAAAATGTAGTCTACAAGGATGTCTTGTTACCAAAAAGGTAGTATAAAGATAATACTTACATTTAAGAATATTTACATTGTTTATATTTTGAATAATAATGAATACTAATATAGTGTCTTTTCACATTGCAGTAAACACGTATTTTAAAGAGCATAGAAATGAAATATTTCATATTAAAAGTGTTATTTTAAAGGTACAAGCAAAAACATCATCTTTATTTCAATTAGAAATGTATAAACAATAAATATAGTATTCAAATTAACTGTTGTATTTTTTTTAATCTAAATAAGGACTTGTGTGTAAATATTATATAAATAAATAAAAAATAAACAAGTACAAAGAGCGAGTATATAACGAGTATAGTCAATGTGCAATGTACGTCATAAAAACTATTTGCATCCAAAAAATGCATATCAATTTTCAAGGATCCAATTTGAGGTTCACATTACCACTACTATAACCACCACAACGAGTTTCAGCTCTAGCACCTCTGCATCCGCATCTAGATAGCCGAAACGTTCATAACTCAATTCAAAAATCCATCCATTCAAACAAGCTTTCCAACTTCAATGGTCATAACCCAATTCACAAATTCAACTCAGTTATTATTCGGTGCTTGGATTATGTAGCTCATTGAAAGCTTGCTCTGGTAATTTAAATTAATCTTATTTTGTTATTTCTATTTCAATTTTTTTAAGGATGACAAGTTTTTAAATGCAATGCTTTTCTAATATTAGAATTTAGGTATTGAAAAAATGGCATCCAAACAGATAGATGGAAGACCAAAGTATATGCTCTTGAACAACATTTGTTTTTCTTTTTTTTACAATTTCATTAACAATTCCAAAATGAATAAGTTTGTAGAATTCAAAGCAATATAGGAAAATTGAAAATTAGAAAAATTATTTTGAGTCCTTGAGGTTTTATAAGATATTTTAGTTTGTCCTTGTTGTTTGTACAAATTATTCTATAGTCCTTGCATATGCCTCGATTGACTCTTAAGTCCTTCCATCCAAAAAGATAATATTTTTTCAGTTAACTTTTTATAAAAAGATAAAAATACCCTTATTATATCATGTAAATGGTACCTCAAATAAATTAAAAATAATAAAAAAATCAATAACTATAAAAATATTTAAAAAATAGAAAAAATTTTCAAAAACCCAAGCCCAGCTCTCCTCTCAAACTGTAGACCACCACCTTCAACCATAATAACAACCATAGCCTCAATCCAATCCCCCTCCACCTACACCTCCACCTCCCCCAATTTCATTGCTTGTTATTTTTAGAAGCTTATTTTATACAAGATCTTCAATCTCAATATTGGTTTTTTTTTTTGCAAGACAGAAAGCAGAAGAAAATTTGGCAACAAAAGGAGATAAAAATTTAATGCCCTGTTTTTCAGTGTCTGAAATAGTAGTGTACCAATCTGTGAATAGTATTACCAGTTTGAGAATCGGTATTATTTCGGTTCAGAAAAATTACTATTTATATTTTATATTTTATTTAACATTTTTGGAGTATGCATGCATGATTTTGATGGATAGAAAATAAGTTATGAATTTATTTGGAGAATTTAGATAATTAGTGAATGGTGAATTATGATGTTTTAATATTAAGAAAATTTGATGGATTATTTTAATGGAGTAAATTTAAGAATTATGTAGAGATAGGTAATATATTGAGGAGAATTAAATGAAGAATATTTTTAGCCAATGGATTGGAATACTAAAAAATTGATTTAAACACTCCATTTGCCTTTACCTAAAGAGCCAATGTTATCAGCAATAATTTTTTTCTCTCCTCTTCTTCTTCATTTTGCAGACACTCATCGTCTTCATTCTCTTATTCTCTTCATTCTCTTCTTTCTCTTTATTTTCTTCAAATTTTTACTAAGTAAACATATCAAATAACTCCACTAAATCTTACGTTAGAGAATTATCTTAGAGATCTATGCTTGGAAAGTAATATTTGGTGATTGATTTCAAGTAAATTTGAAGACTTCTCTACTTAAGTCAAGCAAGTGTTTTATGAAATTTCTTTTTATTTTTGGGTTTAGAATTCTCTTTAAGCATATCCATGCTCATTCATGCACCACTTCTTCTTTTATGTGTTTTCTTGATTATGAATTCTTGATTTGTTTTTCCCTTTATGTAGAGATGGGTGAACCTTCCACCAAAGATAAGGGAAAATCTAAGGTCGAAGCTTTGCCAGAATTTGTTAAAGCTTGACATTGAGGTTTGTATTCATAAACACTCTTTCCTCTTTCAATTTTTGATTTTGAGAATTTATGTTAATAAGTGAAAAGTTAGAGATTTTATGTGAATTGCTTGAATTGATGAATTTTGATGTCAGATGTGTTTTTAGGTGGGATTAGAAGCCACTTTTTGACCCCTTATACTTTCCATTTGCATTTAACCTCTTCATGAAAGTTGTAGCTCTACTTTTGAACGTTTCAAAACATCCTCTTATGTCTAAATTAGATACTTTTAGCTCAATTTATGATTTAAAAATTGGTTTTGTCATAGCATCCCACCTGTATATCCAAATTGATTGCCCATTTCGGCAATTAAGATGGTCAGATTATATTCCGTCCTTCATGAAAGTTGTAACTCTTCTTAACTTTCCAAATCATCCTTTTATGTCAAATTTGGACATTTGTAGCTCAACTTATGATTTTATTATCAAAACTGATTCTGTCATGCCAACCCACTTGTATATCCGAATTGATTGATTATCTTTGGCCACTAAAAAGATAAGATTATGTCTTGAGCCATTTGTAAAATTTATTTTAAATATCTTAAAAATTCACTGGATTTGGAGTTGTTCAATTTGATTGCTTGGATAAGTAGAAATTAAATAAATATTGAATTTGGATGTGATAAATCAGGTCTTGCTGTTGGTTTGTGTTCTTAGCTTATTTTCACTATCCTAGATATTGACCTGGGCTATGGTCTCTGCATAACATTTATAGAATTTTGTTTTAGTTTTCCAAGGAATTAAATTTTACTCAATTTGGAGACCTACAACTCTAGTTATGCCTTAAAAATACAGCAAAAGTCAAGGTTACTAAAATGCTGAAAATTAATTTGTCTAATTTATAAATACACCTTAAGAAAAAGAACTACATGAAATAATTAATGCAAATTAAGGATTTTGAATGTCTTTTCAAAATAGGAAATTTTGCTTTGCATAAGTATGAAAATTTGATAATTTTTCTAAGTTGTAAGTTGATGAGAAAGTCAAAAAATTGTTTCTAAATATATATTATTTGATATGGATATGATTTTGAGGAGGCTAAAAGGAAATTGAATTTTATAAGAAATGTTATGAATTAAGAAATAAAGATGAATTTTTGTGCTCTAATATAATGTGTTGTATGATTTGATTTATTCTGTAAGATGAACACGCTTGTCATTTGATATCACTATGATATGATACAAGCCATGATCATATGTTAGGCTCTAGATGCCTTCCGTTTGAACAGATGCGCTCTATCTATTTCTATTAGGCTCTTGAAGTCCTATAATTCTATTGGCATATAAGACCTCTAATTTTGTTTTTGAAATTTTATCTGATTTATTTTCTCTAAGTGTATGTGAGCCTCTTATGAAAAACATTATTAAGGAAAGTAAAATGATAAAAATGTGATTATTTGATCTTAATGAAATAATAAATGGTTATGTTATTAAGTAAAATTTTAAAACATGTTAAAGTGGAAATTAGTTTTAAAATGTATATGTAATATGATGTAATGTTAATTAGATTATTATTATTTTATACGTAAAATATGACTATATTTGTTAAGAGGATTTTTATATGTTTTACTTTTCAAATATCTTTATGATTATGAAATCATTTTAAAAATTTGTATTTAAGTATGTTGCCATCGTAACATTGGAATGTATGTGATTTGTGAGCACCATTGAGTTTTATACTCAGCACGTTGATTTTCATCACGCGTAGGTTGAAGGCAGTGGTTGTTGTTCAAAGACTGGAGGAATAGCATCAAAACTAAAGGGATTATCTTTGGTAGTAATAGAATTAGTATTGTGTATTTAAGGATTATGACATGTATAAAGTTTATTATTGAAGAATGTAATACTTGGGATATGTAAATTTAGTGTGTTGTTATAAGTCTATTGAGGTATGTGTATATTAAGTTAAGTATGAGTAATATTTAATATTTGATGTAGAAATATTTTCTAAGTTAGTTATGCATGGTTAGAATCTTAAGATTTTTTATATATTTATTAATGCTTTAAGTTTGATAATTGTTATGATGGATTTATTTTAATTGAAATTATGAAGTTACAAAAGTGACTATGATGTTGTGTCGATATTGGAGTTTGATGGCGGTTTGGCGTTTTAGATTGAAAGTGCTTAGTCTTCATTTGTTTTGGCAAGCTCAAATTTTAGGAAAAGCTCTTGCCGGTTTTGTAGGATTTTTCTAAAACATTTTAAAAAATTATTACTTGCTAAAACTTGTGAATTTTTTATCACTTCTAATTCTCGAATTAATTTATAAGATTTATTATATATTAGTTAGAATGGTACCGGCATCTGCCATCTAATCCTTCGAGATAGGGGCAACGAGTGTTACAAAAATAGAGAAAGAAAGAAGAGAGAGGGGACAGAGAAAGAGAGAGGCAGGTGAGTTTAAAAAGGAAAAGGTCATTGTTTACTTTCTTAAGGATTTTAATAATTTTTAGTAATATTCATGTTTTGCTTTGGTCTCTTGTCAAAAGAAAGTTTGTTTGTTTAGTTGGGAATCTCTCTCTATCTTTATGTGCATAGTCTTTGATCTGTAATTGCTTAAAATAATGGCCAAATAGCATTGATGCAAAAGACATATAAGTTGAGTTTGAGGTAAGGAAGAGATGGGTTTGTGGCAAGTGGATCAACAAAGAGGATATGGCTAGCCACCGGTCATTTTTTTATGGATCCGATGGTATGCTATAATCAATTGAAAGGTCATAAAAATAGAAAAATAATGTTTGTGGCTTCCATAATAACAGTATTTCCATCTCTTCATGTAAAATTAATGGAAAGATTGACAGCATTTTTCGCAAGTGTACGAAATCGCAACAAGTAGTATAGAGTAAGAAAGTATCGTATGCACAGGGATTGTTTATCAATTACCAAAATTATGTTAACCTATTATTATTTAGATGACGATAAAGGAGATCTGCTGTGAGGTAAATAAAATTGAAAGTAAAAATAGAAGAGGTCAAACACAAAATTCAAGTGAAAAGAAATCAGAGGATTAAGCTACTAGGGAATTTGATTTCACTTAATTCTATCCAGCTTATTCTATTAGTTCATTAATCAATTTTAATTGTTCAAGTAGG
>CANUEP010028292.1:0-10640 GCA_947857235.1 Jatropha podagrica
GTTAATCAGCATGACATAGTCTCGGGATCCATCTCGGGTTTGCACACCATGCTTTAACCATTGGGTAATTAATCTAGTTAATTAGGTTGATTAAAATTGGAGTCATTTAGGGTTTTCCTAGTTTACCCTTAAATAATTAAATAAGGTGGCGACTCTCACACATCAAGTGCATTTCTATCCTTTTGCATACGCATTATGCTATATGTGTTCCGAGGGGGGTAGGGGTTCACAATAAGCGCTTAAGGAATTCCTGCTCCAGTTGTTCCCAACTATCAATGGAACCAGGCTTGAGATCCATGTACCAATCAAAGGCATTTCCTTTCAAGGACCGAATGAATTATTTGATGAGTAGATCACCGTCCATGCCAGCATTATTGCAAGTTTCCAAAAAGTGGGCTATGTGCTGTCTTGGATTTCCTTTTCCATCAAATTGTTGAAACTTGGGAGGTTGGTAATTCGATGCAATCCTCATCATGTCGATCCTAAAAGTGTATGGCTTTGAGTAGGTGTAAGAAGGCCACATCATAGCCTCCAACTGATCTTTCAGGGCTTCTTTAATCAGTTCCTTTAGTTGAATAGTTGAGATCGAGCCGTTAGTAGCAAATTTGAGTCCTTTTCTAGGGTCTCCTTTGATTGTGTCTCTTTTGGTGGTATAAACCCCTTTGATGTGGATTCATCCTTTTCCAACATGTAACTTCATCCAATCATGTTATCCAACCTATTCATGAGATAAGCAATTTGGCTATCTTTCTCTTAAAGAGCATGATTGAGAGAGCTTCTAGTTGCAACTTCAGAGCATCCAGCTCTTCTACTGATGTAGTTCCAGTCATCATAACAGACATGACATCAAAAGAGTCTATTGTTGAAGCAGTCGACTGCTTTTGGGAAGCACCTTTCTCAGTTGACTCCACCCAAATTGGCAAGGTAAGAACAGTTTGTTGAGGACGAGGAGTCGTCTTTGCATAAATTTCTATGACAGACTTTGTCTTGATATTTTCATCAGGACTCAAGTCAATAGTAGATCTGACATTAAGAAAATTTGAAGCGCTTGTTTGTGTGGCCTTCGAGGTGACAGTGATCCTTCTTGGTGCCATCGAATCTTTTGGTTGATTTATTGGAACTCCGAGAATTGCAAAGTGAAGAGATGAGAGGTAGAGATGGTCCCACCGAGCGTGCCAGAAATCAGCATGCGTAAAATTTGTTCCTGAAAATTAAGAAACAAAAAATACAAAATGTATTTATAAAGAAGTGGATACAATCTCTAGTGTGAAATCTTCAAATACAGTGAAGATTATCCTCTGATTCTTCTCTTTGTTGTTGTGAGGATGATTCAAGGGTCAAGAGAATTGATCTTAAACACAATTCAATGGTCGAAAGACTTGATGTTGAATTGATGTAGAACTAACTTTAGACAATTTGAGGGTCGAAAAGACTTGATCTTGAATTGACGTAGAACAAACTTTGATTCTTTAGATTTGGGAGAGAACTTTTGCAGTCTTGAGTTTGATAGAGCTTTGGGGCTTTTTTTTTTGTCTTTTTCTCTACGAGTCTATATATATGTCTGTATGTGAAGAGAGACCTCGTATTTATAGAGATTTGAGGGAGTCTCCTTGCCAAGTATGTTATTTGATTGGTTCACTTGGCAAGCTCTCATTGGCTACTACTGCATCACTTAACTTATGTAGAGTTCGCCAAGATTTAATTTAATTGGTCCATTTGGCTAATTTTTATTGGGCATTACTACAGTAAATAATGTTTATCCAATAATTTTATTTTAATAACCATTATTTGGATTGGTTACTAAAATAAATTATTTAATTTAACTAACCAATAATTTAATTAGCTAATTAAATAATTAAATTAACTTAAATAAAATTTAGGTGTCTACAATGTTCCAAAAGTATGAGATACGTGGGTAGCCCAATTTGTGGGTGCGGTCACAACAATAATAAAAATACATTTTGCTTTTCCACTCATGAAAATTTCGTATTTTTTGTGCCAATTAACAAGAAAAATGGCAAAAATCAAAACAAAATAAGCTAAGTTGAAAAACTGAAAGGGCGGCTTAAGCAAAAGTTGGGTCAGCTTGCTAAGTCAAAAAACTGAAAGGGCGACTTAGGCAAAAATTAAGGCTTACAAGCGGCAATCACAAAGGATAGAACTGAATTTCATTTCTAAAAGTGTAAAAATGATTCCCTTTTTACATATCTCAAATCAATACAAGCTACGTAAAAAGAAAATCACAAAAGCCCCATCACTCAAGCATCTGTCTCTATCACCTGTCTGTCTGTGTCAGTCATCTATGTATTCACTATCCAGAGTGTAAAAAAAGAAAATTCCAAAATGTGTGTCAATTGAACCTTCTATACATCATCGGTCAGCATCCTATCTAAAAGCCCTCATGAAAAATACTGTCTGAGTAAAAAATAAAAGAAAATAAAAATCCTATGCTATCAAGATAAGGTCGGTATGCACCGAGGGGCTAGGCAAACCTTCTGCGTTGCATCGAAGGTATCTCTCTAGAGTCATCAAAATCCTCTGGGTTAACCTATCCAGTAGAGTCTAAGGTCATCTCATTCACTTCCCGAAGTCTAGCATCCATCTCTCAAGTCAGAATGGCTCTACGCTCTCTCTGAATCGCCATGTTCGGCCACTCACCAAGCCTTATAAATAGTAGTCCTTCCCTCAAAAACTCTGGCCTCAACCATATGAGCGCCTCTAGACCAACTACCCAATATGGCTATAGTAATCCAATGAGAAATTAGTATATCCCAAAATAATGCTCTGACTAGTGGCAACCCCTGAACGTGGCCCGTCTACCTTATCAACTTAGAATTGGGATAGAATGTGACCTATCCAAGCCTAGCAAATAAGCTACCCAGTATATAGCTGACCAAACCAAAAACCTACCAATCTCATAGCAATCAAACCTCTATAAAATCTTATTCGGCCTCAACACTAGCAACCACTGTAACCACTCATCTTCTAAGCCGAGTCTCACCACAACTCGCTTAGATCAATACTATGATGGCTCATATGGATGACATCATGGTGACTCCACTACACTCAGATGATCCCTCAATAAAACCTACAAGATTAGACATTGCACCATGACACAAAAAGGAAACAGACGTTCACATGCATAATCCTTTACCTAGACAAATCCATTTACCTTAACTAGAATAATTTTTAGTCTTTTCCAAAACATGCAAGACCTAACCTTATCCCCACTACTCAAAACCTAAGACAAGCATTCGTATGCAACTTGAACCTAAGCTTTTTTTTAGAAAGCACCCTATCCAAGTACAAAAAGGAATAAGTTAGCTTGAGAATGCTTACCTGAAGTAGGATCAAACTAGCTGACTAGATCCCTTCTAACCTATAAGCTCGGTTGAGGCTCAGAATAGTCCCTGCCAAGGCCATATTGGCGATCCCGACACCTCGCTCCATCTGAAGGACCAAGTCTGCCACTCTCAAATCTCTTCAACCTAGTCCCTGTGCCTGAGGTCGTATCCAGAGGAGACTCAACTCAAGGGGCCAAGGTGGTAACAACTTAGTCTACATAGGTGTCCCCAAGCAAGAGGAAGGGCTCGATCAGCTTTCCCCTAGCCTTGTCATTTTAAATTCTCAATGTCAATACCATCCAGCCTGTCCACCGGAGGGTTGGTCAAATTTGGTACAAGCCCATTATTTGATGGTAGACTCGCTCACCTAAATAGTAACACCTGATCGGCCCACACATCAAGAATACCCGACTATACGTCATCTCGTGGACTTGACATAAGTTCCCCTCCAAAGAAGCCTCTAAAAACTAGTGGATCATACAGATCCTCACCTATAAAGAGTAAACACCCCTAGAAGTCAGAATCAAATTATGACTTAGGGAGATAATTAATGTGTCAATCAGGACTCACATAAGCTATAGATAGATCATTAAACCTCCTCCTCAGGACGCGATGGCTCTCCTTAGTGTGCTGCCTTATCAAAGGCGGTCTGAAGTGGTGCATCACAGGGATCTCCAATGGTACATCCTGGGTCAGCATAGTTGCAAGAAAATGGAAGAGGAAGAAAGCCCAAGCCTAAAAGTAGAAAATAAAATATCTCAGAATAAAAAAAATAATTACATAAAGAAAATGAACAAACCTCCCAAATGTGTGCAGTGCCTCCTATTCTGGACAAGCCACGATGATTCTACCTATTCGTGTCATTATACATCGATGCCATGAAGGCACCGCTACAATCAAACTCTCCGAGTAGCCTCAAGTCCACTAAGGATGCCACAAAGGAGAGGATTATGTAGTCTGTCCAGTCATGTACAATATTGCATCCCAAAATCAGAAGGAGAGAGGCACGAGTCAGCCGCCAAATGGTAGCTCTATCACCACCCTCTCGACTCAACTCCCTTACCTACTTGCAGAGAGTGCTGCACCGATATGATTTGTTGGGATAGAGCTCCAGAGCAAAACCCAATAAATCTGTTAAATGCTTGGGCGTGAACATGGAAGAGTCCATGTCCAACGGACGGGAGCGGAAGTGAATCCCTATTAAGACCACAAACTCGAAAGGAGTAAAGGTCCACACGCCAATAGTTGTGTGGAAATTGTCGGTAGTATCCCACCATCTCTTTGCCAATGCCCTCCACAAGTGGAAATAGGTATTAGGGCTCCCTATCCCAACCAGAAAATGCAGGCCGATAAGGGTTATCATCTCAGCAATAGTAGGGTACCTCTGCATAATTCCTGCCACTAAACTAAGGTCCCCTCAACCTCCTCTGGATTGGGCAATCGCCTGTCAGGTACATGCACAATCACACAAAAACACAAATGTCATCTTTTAGAAATTCAAATTCAGTTCTTATATACATGCTGAGCTAACAGACTAACAGCGATTGCTAGTGCAAATTTTTATATGCAGTAAAACTAACATTTTGTGTAGGAAAACTCTAGAAGTTCTCAGACTCAGAATAGCATTTTTGTAACACCCTGAAATTTTGGATCTTAAAATGGTATTATTTGGTTCGGGTCAAGAATTGTATCGGTCGAAAGAGAAATAATATTTTATTTAGACCCGATAATGATATTGAATATAATTAATATTTGTGGAGTTAATTAGATTTTATGTGATTGGTCTTAATTAATTAAAGTTAAGATATAAATTTTTCATGACAAAGTAAGTAATAAATTATTGGTAAATAGTAGCTTACAGGTCTATGAATAGTAACACTAGTCCAGTACTAGGTATTATGTAATACCCCGAAATTTTTATTTTAAAATGATTCCCATTTAAATTTAATCATTAAATTATGAGCCAATACTATTACGCCACGTAATATTATTGGGACCAAAAATCATTTTGGTTCATCCTAAAATTAATCGAGTAACCGTTAATCAAATAAAAATCGGACCAATTTTTTTTATTGGACCGAATTAATTAAAATTAGACCCGAATCGGATGTTTTTGAAAAATACTATGCGTAACTATTTTTTTTCCTCGACAATATAACGTTGGACGGTTTGTTTTTATTAATAATTTTAACTTTATTATTTTTTTTTCTTTTCTTTTTCTTTTTCTTTTTCATTCTTTCTTATCTTTCTTTTCCCTCTTTTCTTTTTATTTCCTTCTCTTCTTCTCCATCGAACACACCACTCAACCCTCACTCTCTCCTTCTCTCTCATTGTCTCCGGTCACTCCCTCACTGTGTCGACCACCGCCCACCACAGCACCACCATCTCTGGTCCTCTCCTTCGCGCAAGGTAGCAGCTCCAGCCCTCTCTCTCTCTCTCTCTCTCTCTCAATTTCTCTTTCTCTCTCCCTGCCTCTCTCTGTCTCTCCCTCTCTGCGATTGCCGGACTGCCACAGCTAGCCACCATCTCCTCCATCGCGCCACAGCAGCTCCAGCAGCTCCTCCTCGCTCGACCCAGCTCCTCCTCCCTCCTCCATCGTGCGACCTAGCTCCTCCCTTCTCCCTCTGACGCGCAACCCAGCAGACCCAGCTGCTCCTCTCCTCCTGCCGGCCACCATTCCAGCTTGCCACCGGCCACCGTCTCCTCCTCCTCCGATTCAAGAATTTATCGGGACTTTGATATTTATTGGGTATTAATTTTATTATTTTCAGAATTTATTTAGTTAAATTTTTTATTAATTAGTTTGTTAATTTTAGAATATTTGGTTAAATGATTTTATAGTTTGAGTAGTTGATTATTTTGGTTAGTAGATTAATTTGTGTATTATATATTGTTTGGGTGAATTTTAATATTTATGATTAATTGTTAGAATTTTGATTATTTGATTTTATTATATTGATAGTTAATTGATTAGTTAATTTTTAGTATTTTAGTTTGAATTTTAGTATATTGAATGGGTAATTAGTTAAATAGAGTATTTGTGAAAATTGATTTATTATTTAGTTGATTTTGTAGTATATTGATAGAATTACGGTAGTTATTTGATTATTTAGTATAAATTGAGATTTGTTAATTTTAGTTGGGATTATGTTAATTAAGGAGTTTAAATCGATTTTAGGATATTAATTATTAATTTTGGTATTTTGATTGATTACTTTTATTAATTAGGTGGCTGATGGATTTTATTATTTTTAGAGATGATTTTAGTAATTAATTAGTTAAATTAAGCATTTGTGATAGTTGATTTATTATAGAAGGTTGAATTATTAATTGGTTGATTTTGTTATATTTAGAAGGCATATTGTTAGGATTTTAGTAAATTATTGATTATTGGGTTATATGTTGATTTATCAATTTTAGTGTAGAATTATATTATTTATGAAGGTCAATTTGATTATAGGATATTAATTATCGATTGTGGTATTTTTGATTGATTAATTAGTAATGTGATTGAGTGATTAATTGGAGAAATTGGATAAAATAAATTAATTGATGATTTGGGTAATTAAAGAGTAATTGTAGGATTTTAATTGATTTCGAGGGTTAGTAAATTAATTAGTTAGTATTAAGATTCTATAATTATGAAAATTCATTTATTAAGGATTAATGGGTATATTTGAAGGAATTTTAATAAATAGAGTATATTAAAGAGTAGAATTAATTAATTGGTTGATTAAATGAATTATTCTTGAAAGGTGAAGTTTTATTGTTAAGATTAAATATATTATATTAGAATATTATTAATGGTGATAATTTGATATTTTGACTAATTAAATATTTTGATATATTATGTGTTAAATTATTAGAGGGTCTTAAATAATTGAGGATTAAATCTTGGATGGTAATAAATAAATTATTACAAAAGTTAATAGTTTTTAGCACAAAGATTAAATGATTATTATTAAAGATTTTTATATAATTAAATTATTCGGATGATAATTTGAGTATTTGGTGGAAAAATTGTTATTATAATATGAAATATTAGGTTTAAGGTAATTCCGGTTGAAAATAAATATTGGTAAAATTGCTAATGAATTATATTTGAAGATTTTAATTAGTTAGAATTATTATTATTGTTGGTGTTAAATTATAATTTGGAATATAAATATATTTTGTGGTGAAATAAATGGAATTGATATCTAGATTATATACAAAATAAGTGAATAAATTAATTGTTGATAAATAGTAAGGTTATATAGTAAATTAATAGAAATTTAGTCAGAAAAATAAAATAAACAGATAAGTTTATTAAATTAATATTCTTAATTAAGGGAGTCATTATCTGATTACATTTTCCTTATTATACGTGTTTTTAGATCGACCAAGTTCCTCTACTGCTCTTCTAATTCAGAACTCAGGACAGACCTGAATTTATTCTGCAGTCACTATGAGTAATAATAAATGGTGCATACCATCCTGCATACATGCATTTCATATGCATACCATATACTCTTTATAGCAATCAAAATAATCATGAATCATTTTCTATTTCTATTACCATATTGACATCCTTCATTTTTCAAATATAATATTTCAGTTCTATAATCTCAATATTTGATATATAATATTTTGGTTCCATAAATTTATATAATTTTCGCCCTTGATTACATTCATATGTTGCATTTATTGTATTGAATATATTTGTGAATAATTGCGATGTGAAATAATGTGCTTTTGTATTTGGGTGAAAATTGAAACGACGTGTGTCATTATGGGTCAGTGGGCTAGATATGGGGGATTGGCTCCCCAATATACGTATATTATTATAATAGAAATTGGCTGGGGGGTCAATAGGTGGATTTGTGACTTTACTGACTAATTTTCACATGTTGTGAATATTTGAATGTGATTTGTTTGAAGATGCTGATGTATGATATATGCTTGTGAAGTATGCCCATTTTATATATTGTGAAAACATACTGCTTAAATGTGTGGGTTTGCATTATTTATTATTATTCTTGAGTTTAGTGAAACTCACCTCCCTTCCATAAACATTTTTCAGGAAATAAAAGTACCGTTGGTTTATAAGACTCTGCTTCCTTCTCTACAGAGGTTCGAACATATTAGTATAAATTATCTGTTAATATTTATGGTTTTCCACACATTTTATTTAACTCCACAGTTAGGATGTTTAATTAATATTTGGCTATGTAAAAGGAATTATCATATGATTATAAATACATTGTGGAGTATTTTTTTGAATATTTGGAGACTATATGATAGGAATAGTTTTAATCATATTATGAAAAATAAATATTTACATGAGAATGTATTTTTATTAAACGAATATGGGCCCGAGCTGTGAACAGTACTTAATATTAAGGCTGGGTCAGCAATGTTAACTCTGATTAATTTATGAATAATGTCATAATATGGGCTTATTATCCTGTTAGTCAAATGATAATAGAAATGGATTTTAATAGTTTAGGCTTACTACGGGTCTCGGGGCCTTAAGCTTACCTTAGGTCCTAGTGCCGATCCGGCCCACGGTTTTGGGTCGTGACATATTATTTCGGTCCGAAAAAATTCCTATGCCTGTCTAATATTTCATTTAATATATTTGGAGTATGTTTATATGATTTAAGTGGGTGAAAAATATTTCATAAATATTTTTGGAGAATTTAAGTATTTGATGAATAGTGTTTTCTAGTGTAATATATTAAGAAATAATTGAGGAATTATTTTGATAGAGTTAATTTAAGAAATTGGTGGAGTTAAATAATATTTGGAAGAGAATTATTTGATGAATGTTTAGAGCCCTTGGATGAGAATACTAGAGACCAAATCCTACCCATCCATTTGACATAAAATGAAGTAGCCAAGTTTGACTTTGCTACTTAAAAATAACACTTATCCAACACTATTCCTTCTTCCTTCTCCCATCTCCAACGCCACACTCTCTCTCATTCTCCTTCATGTTCTTTCATTTTCTCTACTACTAAACTACCCAAAATTAAGTGAATTAAACCAAAGTCTATTAATAAGACTTGAAGAATTAAGCATAAAAGAGTGGTATTTGATGACAAAACTCAAGAATTTGGAGGATACTACAAGTTCAAGTAAGTTGTGATTTTTGACTCTAATGATTTAATTAAGTAATTCATAGCTTAGATATGTTAGATTAGGCACTACACCATGCTCCATCTTCTCCTTTTGTCATTTCTTAATTTAATGATTATTTTTCCTACTTTAAAGAGATTGGAGAATCATTCTCTAAATGAAAGGAAAAGGCTAAGGAATAAAGCTTTCTAAGCTTATTCAAGCTTGTTTTCAAGGTTAGTGCAATAATATTTTCTTTCCCCTTTCATTTTCTTTCAGCTTGTTTTGAAGATTTTGTGATTTTGTTGGGGAATTGCTTAATTAGTTGTTTTTATGTGATTTTCCATGTTTTCTAAGCATGATGAAATGCTTGAATGGGAAGAGGGACATCCCCTTCTCCTTACCCTACACTTGGCCGAACCTTGATGGGTGAAGGGCCTTGACCTTACTTCGATTTTTATGCTTAAATTGAACTTTAATGAGTTTATTAATAAGTAAATTAATGATGGTTAAAACGTCTTTCTTGTATTTCAATGTTTAAGAACTTTTCCAAGACTTAAAGAAAGCTTGAAATGTGAAAACATGAGTTTTAAGTCTAAATGTGTTTATGTAAAGGTTTTAATGTTTTAACTGAGCCCTTTAGCTTGAAATGTGGTGTTTGATGGAAGGGAAACTCCTTCCCTTTTGATGACCTAAAGTGGCCGAACCATGTTAGGTTAAAGGCCTTGTGTTTTCCTTTGATTTCTTACTTGATTTTGATTTTAAAGTGTTATATGAAAAATCAATTTAAGGTGGTTTAGATCTTTTCTTATACTGTTAATGGTTATGGATTTTACAAGACTTAAAGAAAGTATGATTTGAGTAGAAATGACTTTCATGTTAAAGGACTTTGTGTTAAGCTTTTTAATGGCTTTTATAAGTATTTACAACTTCCTTTTGGGGTTTATTTGAAAGAGGGGAACTCCCCCTCCTTTGTATTCATATAGAGGCCGAACCACCCTAGGTGGTAAGGCTTGAATTTCATTTCCTTTTAAGCTTGGTTTTAGTCTTTTTATGTTATTTTAAGTATATATATTTTGAGTATGTAAGCTTTGAATTCCATAGATATGAAAAATGAGAATTTTTGGCAAGTTGTAAGTCAAGAAAAGGCTTGGCTTATGTTTCTTTTTCTTTCTTTAAGTTGGTTTTATGTATTTC